>VFFE01007670.1:1704707-1727436 GCA_008921705.1 Burhinus oedicnemus | reverse complement strand
GATTGATTTACTAAAATTTATCTTTGGAGACGCTTCCTTTCCTTCATCCAATATAATCAAATAAACCAGTGAAATAATCCCTAAACTGGCTTTTTTTGCCTCCTGTACTTAAACCCATAGCATACCTTCTCAGTTCTTCCTGATATGTGTAAAGTCACATGAACTAAAAAAAATCAAAGGTGCTTTAGAATTGAATTAATTTTAACTCTAAATGGTTAACAAAATACGGCTGGATTTCCAGGAGCTAAGTTGGATCTTTAGTTAGGAATAAGACTTAACTAATCTATAGTCAGGAGCAAGACTCAGTGTTTGGAATGCTTCACCCAAGCAGACTTTTATTACCACCAACAGAGTTAGACCAGGTCCTAATACTCTAGAAAATGCCACCTTTTGCCTTTGTAAAGTGTTAAAGACTTGGTGGTTTCTTTATATGGAGCTTATATCAGCTGAATAAGAGGCAGCTGGGGTTTGTATGGTAATAAGAGTTAGAATTCATTGGCAGGGGTAGGAAAATGAACACAATAAATTATAAAGCCAAATAAAATTGTCAAGATGCATTTTTGAAAACTCAATGATTTTTCAAAAAGGTTTTCTGTACCTTTCACAATGATTAGATGTGACTAAACAACTGAAAGAAAATGAAAGTGCTAATTGTGAGTGTCTGGACAGCTACACAAATTAACGATAAATTCATGTTCACTGAATAGGAAAGAAATTCAAAGACTATCCTGATGGGAGAATGAAGTCTCACTGCACAGTACAAAACTGCAGGTTAGGGAGCATGTTCTGAGAGTTAGAGGAAAAAACTTGCTTAAGTAGCAGTAGAGCAGAACCCCAGAAAACCATTGCCAAACTTTATGTGTGAGCCTTATATTTTAGATGGTTTTTGTTTTGACCACTTATTACCTTTTTATGTGCTATCTACAGTTATGCAAAAGTGATCACTCTGTGGACAGAACTTTTACAGCCTGCCATATCTCCAGTTTTGTTTTGAGTGGTCCCATTTAGTCAGAAGACACACAGTGTTGCCATCAGTTTATTTCTCCTGCATCTGTGCTCCTACAGCTTCTCAGCAAGGCTGGTAACCCTAATTCTAGACATGTTCAGCGCCAGAGGCCTCTAAGAGGATGTAAGCAGGAAATGTTCAAGAAATTGATTCCTGGGTACACAAAAAATGCTGATTCAAAGGATACGTTCCGGGCTTCTCGTACACTGCCTGCCTCGCAGGATTGGATTGCTTCTGCTGAAGTGTATTGCATGGCTTTGTATGGAGCAGTGTCACGGGATTTAACTTGAACTGACTACACACCATTTTATAGCACAGAATCTGATACAGTACAAAGATTCTTGCCCTTACTATTTTTTAAATTAATGACTACTGTGTCTTTATTCATCTGATACCCAGTATCTTGACTATTGATAATGATGCAATGAATGATATCCCTTGAAATATGGCTCCAGGATAGTGAAGAATCACGTGAAATTTCTTAGGAATTATTTTCCACTGAGCTATCACAGAGGGAGGATATAAGCCAACCTCTAACTAATGAGGGTTTTGACACAGTTCTTCTTGTGGGGGTTCCTAATTACCTACTGAACATTTTTTATTCCATGGTCTGAAGCAGTTACTGATTTCTGAACACTTGATACTCAATCATGTGGCCTTGCTGCATGTAGTCCCATTGACAATGTGACTGATCCTTCACCAAACAAGTTTCAGAGGCAGAAACAAATTGACAGTGGAACTGCCTACATGGAGTAACATTGCACTGGGTACATTTTTGAGGATGAATTTTGGAGTGCATCCACTCCTTTGAATAAAAGATTTCTGCCAGGAAGGTTTGAGATGGCTTTAAGGTGGCATCCAAGAAAGCAAGCATATAAGTAGTTGAAATGGGTAGGATATACTATGTATGGAAGTGCAAGGTATATAAAAAAATGATCTATGCTTGAGGTGGTTATCCTAGAGCCCATAGAGAGATGCTCTTATAGCTCATAGATGCACATATTTCATTATTGGTCAATAACCATAACTGAGAATCCTTAAAATAGCCTTTCACAAGTAAGACAGGGACAAGGATCATAGGCAAATTCATGAAACACAGACTGAAGTTATCAACTAGGATTGTTCCTTACCTAGGAACTTAAATAGGTTTTAAATCAGGTCCTGGTTGATGGAGTCTCCTTTTCTAGTCAATGGAAACCACCTGAGAAAGATTTGGCCCATAGAAGGGCCGAATCATCTTCTGGAGATACTTAATTCAGTTTTCACTAGAGGTGTCTTATTCTGTCAATTATAGAAGTCCAGAGCAACTAGGCTCCTAGGAACCTCAATTAAATACCTAAAATTTGTCAGAGTAAAATGGCCCCAGGAAGATGGTTCCAAAAACTTCAAATGCACCAGGCTCTGTCGTAGTTCAGTTAACTTTCAAATTAGAGAGAAAATGTGATCAAAGCATCACATTAAGGCACTATTAAGAGGAATACACTTTGATCATGATTAATGAGGTGCAAAAGCAGAAAAAAGACAAAACTTCAATGAAATAAAAAGATAATTAGATGTAAAAACTAATCTTCCTCCATATCATCTTATTGACAGGGCAAAGGTTAGTATTAGTGCATATTTAGACAGATATTATTACCTTATTCTCTAACCAGTTCTTTTCAGAAAAGCTGAGGCTACTTTTCCTGAAAGTAAAAAAGATCTAACATTAAAATGATAGAGTATAAATGGATGGTTTAAATGTATTTTTTCCATACCATTTCAAGACTCAAGTATCAACTTTAAATTCCAGGGTTTGGAAAAACTGGTGAGGCTTTACTGATTCAACAAAGGACTAGCACCAGCAGAATACTGTACCCATTAATTAAGCTTTGTATCTCTCTGTGAGAGATAAAATGAGTGCCCCATTTATTGACAGAAAAACATGGATTAAATGGTTTTTCTAGTAAGAGAAATAATACTTTTAATTTTTAGGTCTGTCATTTGTTTGCCAGATAACACAGTGCCTCTAGTTTATTGATAAGAAATCTGATATTGGTGTGCTTTGTACTGCAAAGGAGTATAGCCATGCTACTGGACATGAAGGATGAGGCTTCTGTGCTCTGTTCTCGAAAGAACTAGCACAATAAATATATGTGGTAATAAAGCTAGATTTAAAAGGAATTTAGAACCTGTTAATTTATCACCATTTATCTTCAGCTTTTATTGATCTGAAAAAGGCTGTGCTACCAAAAAACCAAATGCCTTATAAGTAACGCTGAATCAACAGCTCCAAAGTATCATCACAACTGTTGGTAGTATGAAAAATAATAAATATAACACAAATAATACTCAAGATCTTAGGTTAAATTTCTGCAACAACAATGTATAAATAATACAATAGAAAATAAATAGTATATAATTATATAGTATAAGTATACTATATTGATACTATACAATTATACTATATAATTACATAGTACATAATGTATAGTATATACATAATTATATATTAATAGTAAAATGTTACTATAACATGTATAATAGAAGTCGGATTCACTAATGTCACCTTTTAGTAATACGCATGTGGTAATCTAAATAATGATATGGAGTCTAGCCTGAATATGATACAGGATTTTACTTAACACTTCTTTAATGAATTAAAATATTCATTTTTTTAAAATTCAAAGATCTGAAGGAAACAAACCTGTCCCTGTCATCCTGTGAGCATTAAAGCTGTAAAAAAAAAAGTAAATTTGTCAAGTTTCTTGCATAGGTAGAATTTGATTTATACCTGCTGAGAATGTCATCCATGGCATTAGGTTTTTCAACCTTTTCTCTTTGGTGAATGATGGACTGTACCATGAAATAAAAGAAAATAAAAAACAAACACAAAAATGCTTAACAATTTAAATAGCAAGAAAAGAGTATAGTCATAAATTCATAGGAATTTGTAAAAAATACACTGGAGGGGAAAAAACTCACCTGCACTAAGCAACTTTCCACAGAAAAAATAAAAAGAAATATTCCCCGAGAAGTATTATTTTGTTAAGCTTGCACTTTAAATCTTTGGTTAGAGAACCCCAAATCCCTGCCTTAATTTATACTTTAAAATGTTTATGCTATATATTCATTCATTACACCTGTTGTCTCAATCAAAGAAATGCCTTATGCTTAGAAATTCTGGGTCATCAAATGTAACATGAGGTCGTGCTTGTAGATGTAAAGTGGGTACTTTAGAATGCCAAGATCAGTGAATTATGACTATGATACAAGTTCCAGACCACTGAAAGCATTTTTCTTTACTATACATTTTCAGGGAAGTGTGCAAATTATGCAAATACTGAACATGAGGGGGAACATTTGTAAAGAGTGGGCAATGGGTCAGATCTCGCTCAATTATCCAAATTTTTTGCTTACTGTTCATGTGAATGTATTTACAAGCATACCCTTGCAATCTTAATTCTCCACCAGAATAGAAACATTTCAGAAAGAAAAATGTGGACAAAAGTTTGAAAAAAGTTTTTCTCCTTAACATTCTGACAAGAGAGGAAAACATCACTTCCTGAGTATAACTGTTTTATTATACTTAAGAAGATGCAGCTATTAGATTATAAAGACTACATTCAATTTTTTTTTAAATTATGACATACAAAAGCACAATTCAATTCATGGTAGGTAAATTTTTATATCTATATCTGTATGCCTTTAGCATACATTCTTCTCTGAGTATGAGAAAAATTAAAAATTGCCTTCAGAGGCAGAAAGTGTTGGGAAAGCATGAGTGATGCTCATGGACAAAGAAATGAGTCTTGAAACACTACCTGTTCTGTGAACCTGAGCAATGTGTTAGTCTGATATAAACATTTAAAAACTAATATCTGGAAAATTCAAGAGTGTTATGTTGTAAGGTACTCTATGCCGTGATTAAATATTGATGTTTTATATATATATGGGTCTTATGGAGTAAATTGCGGAGCTGGGTGTTATTCTTTATACCAGGCAAATGACAGTTTTCAAGCTGAGAAAAGCTTTGGCTGGGAGATACTTTATTAAGCTGCATTTAATTGCCATATTTTAAGCAGAAAAGAAAGTAACAACAATTCAACTATGAGAAGATAATAATGGAAGATTTGATAGCTACATGCTGCTGTAGATAACTCTATGGAACCATTAGTGTGCTTCTCGATATTAAGAATTAAGAGAGGCCCATCTCATCTTCCGCTTCCCTCTTCTCCTGCATCTCAGAAAGAAAGGGTGATATACCCAGGCTTGTGATGCTTTCTGGCTTTTGTTAACAAAGAGGTTCTTCAGGTTGGAGGCTGATGATATCCTTATATTTGCATTCACTTTCTTTGAAGAGTCTCTGTATGTATAGTTATTCTCACTTTTAACCAGAGATTGGAAACTTTTTAAAATCGAAGTTAGACTAAGTCTGTCTTCTTTTGTTTTACCTCTTAATTGCTTCTATATTGTAAGAGTTGTATTAGCTTCTCTTCATTCCCCAGTGCTCCCTTTGGTTACCCATAGGTAGTAAGCTGTTCTCATCTTTTTATATGGGCTCCAGCAGCTTTTACTATTCTAAAATGTATTCCTTTAGTTCTGAAACTGTCTCTTGTTTTAAGCTGCTTTAGTGATCAAATGGAAAAGAAAGATTATTTATTGAAATGCTGGGCTTTTGGGTAAGGCAAGAAATAAAACATCAAAATTACTGAATTGACGAAAGCAGCAGCTTGTTCCTATGTCGAATTATCAATGAATTCCTTACTTCTTATTAAACTGAGTTGTGGGGCAGATTTTTTTTAAAAAAAAAAAAGCAAACAAGTAAAAACCAATTAATATTTGTTTATAATGCTGATCAACATGTCTTATAACCTTTGTTAGCATTTCCATGAGCAACTGTGTTTTTCAGTGTTTCTAAATTCATAATTGCTCTTTGGCCACAGAGCTTATGATTGACAGATGGTGGCTGTGCAATGTATTTTGGAACAAATGCAGTTGACAGACTGTAGGTGGGTAGTACATATAGCTGGCCAATCTCAGTGTTCTGTCCACATATAAATACCACAGTGTATAAGGTAAATTTTTGTTTGTTTTCTACTATTTAAAATAAAATTAAATGCTCTGAGTGTGAGTACGGAAATTTAAAAAAAAGGACCGGTTCTTCAGATGGTGCAAACTATGTTCACTCCACTGATCAAGCATGGAACTAATAGAAACATGTTGATTTAGATCAACTGAGGATGTGACCACTACTGCATATATCAGGAGTCACAGAAAGATATAAAGAAAATCCACTGCAATTTGTAAAGGTTTAGAATTTTGTTTTCTCCATACAGAATGAAAAAACTTTGGCATGTTCTATTGGTTTTATCCATTCAGCTAGCAAAATGATATCTCAGGCTCTGATTACACTCTGCAAGGTGCTTTCATAACATGAATAAATAATCTGTATTTCATTGCAAGGGCACCAGCAGGCCATCGGAAAGGTAAAAAATGTGTTGTACAGTATTTAAAGCTTTCCTGAAAAGGAAAAAAATGGACATGAAGAGCATGTCTTGGGGCATAATAGCTGTGAAAAACCTATTGATAAAATCTTAGTTTGGTAAGCTTTGCCTCATGAGATGCTTCAAATGGAGTGATTATAAGCACTGCTTATCAGAAACTACAGTTAGTATTGTTTGTACTCCACTTAGTAGTAGATAGACCTGTTTCATGAAGGTATGGAGAAAAATTTTTTCTCCTGCAACAAAAGCAGAGTTAAAAATGGCTCTGATGATTTTATTGCTCAGAACACCTAAAGGGTTGCCCCTGAGAGAAATCATCTCTTGGAACTCTTCTGTTCTTTGAAAGGTCAAATATAAATCTTGCAAAATCTTAAAAACTTTGTCTTATGTTTAGTTCCAGAATAATGACATTTCATCTTTTTAAGGCAGTTGCTTAAATTGCAAATTCTATGGCTGGAATACACAGCTTTCAGACTTTTAGCAAGTATTTCCTCTGCTTGTTCTCCTGTTTAGCATGAAAAAAAAAAGGAAAAAGTTGCTAAGGAAATACTGACATAGCACCAGGAAGAAAGCTGCGTTGCCTCTAGCACTCATCAAAATAATTAGGAGAATGAGGTGGGTTTCTATCTACCTGCACAGGGCACAAACTTTTTAAATATTGACACCATTGCTTGGGGAAACATGAACTTAACAGCTCGAACCAGAGATACTCACACTAATTAATTAATTCCGTGTAAGAACTGCAAAGGGAGTTCTGTTACAAAACTCTATTTTATAATCACATTATATTTTACCTAATTAATGTTTAAGTAGAAGCTCAGGGCCAGTTTCATTTATAATTATTTATGTGTTTGCTTCTTGAGTTGAACTGCTGGTACTGTTGTATTCAAGGATTTCTCTAGGTATAATCAACAGGATACAGGGTATTCAAGCTAACTAAGCCATTTTGTGTACGAGCAAGTTGTCCTGTTTTAACTCAGTCCAAAATAGTGCCTGCATGAAATGCCTTATAAGAAGATGAGCTCCAAACTAAATCAGTTTTTAACCAGCTTACATTAAATTTTGATATTTTTTTTCTTTTCTTCTTCAGGTTGACAAGCCAATGTCCTTAACGCTCTCAGTTCACATGAGCAGCAATGTTACTGGGAATAGTATCTTTCCAAAACAAAAAAGTTGTTGATCTTTTTTTAAACATACATCAGGGGACAAAAAATTCCATGCTTTTACAGATGGCATTAAACCAGATGAGAAAATAAAGGTCTGGTCCCAAAAATTGTTGTAATATATATATGTCTGCTTCCCCAGTGTAGGTAAAAGAACCACAATAACTTACTAACCTGGAATTTTTTCCCATAATATGCCTCATACTTATGGAACAACAGTCTTCATCTGTCCCTGGCTAGATCTCATTTCACTGTCAATAGTGATGTCTACTGTTTGAGCTTAATGATTTCTTGCAGCTACCCTCCTTCCATCAGCAGTTCGTTTACAATAGATTACTGGAATACTATACACTATCTGTATAAGGAATGGAGTTTCCTAATGGCTAGCAGCAAGAAATATTATGATGGAAGAATAAATTAAAATGTATTGAAACTTAGGCAGATTTTTTAAAATTCTGAGAGTTTAGTAACAAATCTACAGTTAAGAAAGATGTGGTAAGACACCATAGTTCTGTTTTATTGTGTTCTATTGCACATAACAAAGAGTTATAAACAGGTTAGAATGAAACTGTCTGTCATGCATTTTCAGAATATACTGTGTATGCTTTGGGGGAATTGTGAGTTATGTGTACATAAAGCATGCAAATGTAGGAAAGGTCACTCAAAGGTAAGCTAAAATTTGTATTAGCAATATGGTGCTTTAAATCTTAGGTTAGCTTGAAAAAAAAGGTATATTCTGTTCTACTTCTGAGCAGGAGCCAAAAACAAAACATTTTTTCACATATTCCAACAGAATGCTTCATTGTGCTCAAAGATGAGTAAAGTTTTAGAGAAAACAGGGACAGAATCAAAAAGGATTCTAATTTGTATAGATTTGAATTCTTGGATACAGACACCAGAAATTTTCTTATTCTCTGATAATTCTCATCCTAATCAAATTACAGTCTACCTGTCTGTAACAGGGTTGTCTGCCTTATAGAGTCCAAAAGCTCTAGGTTTAATCAGCTTTGTTCAGCTCTTCCATCTAACCAGTGCGTGATTTAAGAGGAAGAAAGTAGTTTGCTCCTATAAGAAACTGAGTGAAATAAGAGCTGGCAGACTATAATTTGAAGATGAAATTGAGCCAGTTGTGTTGAATGCAATGATCAGATGAGTGGTAAATTGCTGAAGATGGTTTTGGTCTTGACTTCTTACAATGGGTTTGGGTTTTTGGTTGCTGAGAAGTCAGGGAAAGGTGGCAGCTTTGTGAAGAGGTGTTTAAGAAGCAGAGGGAAAAGTGCTGTTTGGAAGATGCAAGTAGGAAATGGCTGTGAAAGATGCAAGTAGGAAATGGCTGTGAAAGGGAATGTGATGACCAAGATACCATGCAAGAAAATGTGGCAGATTGATAAGAATAATCCCCAGGCAGGAACTATGCAGAATGCAGAAGTCATAAAGCCAGTCACAGCATCAGTGTATTCCATGTTGGGAAAGTGCTAGAAGCTGCTGGCAGAAGGGCAAAGGGCAGGAGAAACATATCTTTTCTAGCACTCAGAGCAGGGTAGGAAGCAGAACTGGGAAGATGTCTAGTCACTTCTAAATCAGCATGTAGAGAAAATGAAGCAAGGATGGAAGAGAAGGGTAACAAACTTCCCCTTCATTTAAGAAGTTCATTTTGAAAGCAGGCTATTGTACAGTGTGACAGAAAATGCTTGACAGCAACGGAGGAAATACAAAAAATTTTAAGTCAGGAATTGGCAGGGAAAATGGGCTCTGAATTTGTAAAGACACTGTTTGTGGGTGCCAACTCATTTAACTACAGAAAAAACTTGAGGTGTGTTTTGTAATTAACAAGCATGAGGTGTAATTGGCTGCTGTAGATGAGAACTGAAGGGAGACCCAAAAATAAGGTGCTAGCTAGAATCGGTCTTACTGTGCCAGGTGGGTACCTTGATAGGTGATTAAACTCTGCCTCTGGTTGGCTGATATGTGAGATGAACTCTGAGAGACAGAGGCCAAGTAAGGGAGCAGCTGAGGGGGTGGAAAACCATCTGGCAAGGAATGAAGGATGAAATGTGTTTTGTATTACAGGACTTGGCCTGTTTTTGAAAAGGATTTTAAGAGGGATGTGTATAATAGCTAGCTAGATTCTCTGTAGGTTGTGAGATCTCAAGACTAGCTGTTCAGTTAATTGTGCTACTTCACTACTGTGGTGAACCTGAGAGAGGAAACCAGGCAGTAAATGGCTTGTGGGTGGTTGGAGGAGGGTGATGAAAATCACTAGACACATTTTGCATACAATCTGTCTGGAACTGATCATATGCCATGAGGTTCTGAGGTATACTACTGCCGTATGGTGTTCTGAGAGATGTGGCTGCCCTACACAATGAAAAAATTTAAAAACGCCCCCATTTGAAGTCATTTGTACTGAACAATGTCTCAGTATGTGTCTGTATAACCTGGAGCACAATCTAACAGCAGTAAGTAATGGTTACAGGATTTACTGTATGAAGATTAATGTCAACATTTTATCTTTTTCCTCTGATAATTCATTCCAGATAAAAACTTGTGATTCACTTCTCCTCTGGTACAAATAGATCAAGACTATCACGTAATTGGCTGAGTTCATCAAGTTCACCACTTACATGCAACAAATTGGCATAATTTCTTCCTTCTTTCTGTCAAATACAAAATGTCCAAGAAATATGGCTGAAAGCAATTACATTAATAGCAAAATATGTTTTACAATTGCTTAGTTGTTCTAATTTTGAAGGTAATTCAACATTTTTGAAAAAGCACTGAAGTTTTAAAAGATGAAATAATCTTTGGCAAATATGTCTTGACTTTTGACTTAACCATCTGCAATGACTCCAGTATTTGAAAGAACCTTTGTGATGCGGCAGCAAAGTATCATGATTGATCCTTTCCTTTGGAGTTTTATTGAATGCAAACTTAGAAACTTGTTTTTGTATTGAGCTTAAAACTGAAATTACCGTGGCAATTCTCCAGGATATGATGTAAGGTAGGTATGTGTGACTTGGTACCTTTATAGATACATGAGCTTAGCTAGTTCTTGAGGTGTCTCTGTAGAGGTAATCATGGATGCATCTGTCTCAATGAACTGATGTTATGTGAATATTAAGTATTTACAGTAATGGCTTATTTTGTCTCCAAATAGAATGCTGTTAGGAAGGGAAAAATATTGAGTGGGGCACTGAATGAGAAGGCTGTTATTTGAAAACATGCTTGCCTGAAAGTTGATAGAATCACCATCCCTGGAGGTATTTAAAAGACAGGTAGACGTGATGCTTAGGGACATGGTTTAGTGGTGGTTTTGGCAGTGTTAGGTTGATGGATGGACTCCATGGTCTTAAAGGTCCCTTCCAACCTAGATGATTCTATGGAAGCTAGAAAGGGGACAAAAGCCATAGCTTTGCTGTCACATACATAGGTAATGAGAGGGAATGAAAACCACAGGTGAGATAAGCTACCTGCAAAAGGATGGGTTTGTAGAAACTAGAAGGATGAGGTTGGGAGTAATTACGAGCTCAATGATGAAGTTCTTTAAGCACAAATGGGGAAGAGACACACACTTGCAGAACAGTAAACTACAATGTTGTAACTGTACCTGGTGGAAAGGAGACTGTGTCTGGTCAGGGAGACTCAGGTGTTTTTTTCCTTAAAGGAAAGACATAATTTTTTGGGACAATTATGCAAAGAAAGCCAACTATCATATTTGCTTTAACAACGTGTTTCTAAAAATGTATGTGTTTGGGAAGAGCTTAATAGATGGCAATAGGTGAGCTGAATTGTTTGTGAGATTTTGTTAATAACGTGCTTCATGTTAAGAAGGGGAGAGGGAGTACAAGGGTTTTGGAGCATGTGAGGAAGTTATTGAAGTTCACTTTTATGCTAAAGAAAAAAAGAGAATAAAAATCTATATCTAAAATTAATGGCTTTTCAGAGCCAAATCTCTAGCAGAGATCTAATGGTAGTTATACAGCTAGACATTAAAGGAAAGGGCTAGAATTTCACTGAAATATAGAGGATGACCATTGGCATTTGAGCAGTGGTAATTATCCTGAGTTCTGCTGGATAAAGCAGCTGTGGAATGAACCTGTGCTAATGAAATGAAGGTTAAGTTACCCGTTTTACCTGACTTCTTTTATCCAACTTTATACCTTGCTTAGAAGTCTGCCCCTTTTCTGTCACACCCTTATATATCTATTATTTGATTTGCAGTGCTGTACCTTGGAGTCATCAATGCTGTGAGTGAAAAAACAGCTAGCATTTGGAGTAAGGTCATTTATTTATTTTGACCAAATGACTTGTGTGAGCACCATGGTTATTGTTGCTCTATGAATTCCAGCCCACATTTAGAGGTGAGCTGTTCTGTAACTGCTGATCTGCAGACTCAGCCTGGGATATGGCAATCACGCGGTGACTTTTTTTTCCCTGCATTCTTCCTTATCAGCTACCACAAAAAGTCTGCAAGGCAAACTGATCTTAGAGTATCTGTGCCTGAGGGTAACTTCAAAAATGTATCTGAAAAGTGTTTCAAGAAAATTGATCATTATGAGAGAACTCACCCTCAACTTGCACTTTTTTGACTATAATGGCTTCAATGGGAAAAAGGTTTGTTTAAAATGTCAAAGAAAAAAATTGACTGCACAAAGGGAAGAGGTTTGTTGGATATAAAAGTACTACTTTACAAAGTTCCGTTCAAAATGGAGTTGAATTATTACGTGGAACAGAAGGATTTGACACTTTAAATTGCATACTCACTAGACAACTTCTAAAGAAAAGCGACTTGACAATTTTAAAAAATAAGAACTAATGCTTGCATATTAACGAGCAGCATATTAGAATATTTTCTTTCCACTAGCAAACAAGTAGCTGTGCAGTTGAGAGAGATAACAGCTGGCATGGGAATCGGTAACATTTTTATCTCAACTTACAAATGCATAAAATAAGCATTTAACTAGAGTTCAGCTGGTTAATGGCTCCTTGTACAATGTGTGAATGAATATACCTAAAGATATATTTAGGTCATATTTTATGACCTAACTAAAGAGACATAAAAACCAGGAAATTCCCCAAATACTGAACAGTGAGAGGGAAAATCATGTCTGTTTTTCAAGAAAACCTGTTTTGTTGTTGTTTCTTAATGTTAGGAAAAGTTCTATCATGTGGGCTGAACAGGTGGGGTATGCTACTCCTGCTTCTGGTCCTGCCAATTGACTGAAGTTCACTGTCTCTCAAAAAGACTTTGAGGTCAGGGATCCCTGTCCCTTAAGTCTTTACAACTGAATTTCATTGTTGGATCCAATAAAAAAATGGTAAGGACAAGATGATACTGATCATTGAAACAAGCAGTGATATAAATCATTGCTAGTGCGACTTCACTACTTGTTTATCCAACTAAGTACAAGCAATGGTTGCTTGTCACTCACTTATCGTAATTAAATTAATATGACCCATGTGGTATTTTCATAGTTACTGAATGTATCCAGATGTGGACACCTCCTCTCTTCTCGACAGACTTTGGGAAGCGTTACTTCAATAAGAAGTATTGAAAAGGACTTGATGCTCTTGAGAGTTATGTTACTGATCAAACATTAGCTGAAGACTGTGGAAAGATTTCATTAACTTTATAACATTTTGAACCAGCCTTGATGGTATCCATGGTATCCTTTCACATGTTACTGTCTTCTGAAACCAGGAGCCAAACAAGGCATTTGAACTGCAGGTACCAACATGTCACAAATGGGCATATCTGAAGTAAATGCCTCCGGCATCACACAACTAAACAGCTTGATGATAATTTTCTGCTCTTCTTGAATTTTAGCTACCTTTTATAGGTGACAAAGAAGACACCTTATTGGCATACCTAGCAAGTGCCCAAGTCCTTTCTGTGCTTTACTCCTCCCTGTTCATGAATATCCTTTCCTTAGACATCTTACTCAGGTTGTGATTTGAGCATGAAATCTCAGTTCTAAACTTGACGCTGATGAATGACCCTAGACACTGCAAAGGATAATTAGTTCTGAGAATTATCCCAAGTGCCTTGTACAGTGATCAAACAGGAATACTGTGTTAGTACTGTAAATTGAGCAAAGGCCTCCTGAGTCTGAGTCTTAACTGCAACAATTTTTCTGTTGATGCAGGGAACTTCCTGCCTTTGAACATATAACTGATGGCTTTATGATATTTTTCACTTTATCAAAACCTATCTGTCATTGGAGTTTTTTAATCATAAAGGTCAAAAGCTTTTCATATGCCCTCTGTCATTATTACAGGCTCTAACAGTGAGTGTATTATTGAATATGTGTAGCTTACAGAATGAAATATGCACCAGAAATAATATTTGACTTAATTCTTTGTATATTTCTGAATAAAACAACAAATTGTAGATCTGTTATATGAGGAGTACAGAGGAGCCCTAAACATAAAAGCCCCTAGAGAGAGACAAATTAGACAAAGAGGAGAGAGACAAATGCCCTGAATATATACTCCATTATTAAGATGTTTGCATGTAATTACAGTATGTACTGTAGATGCGTTTTTAGACCTCATCAGGCAAAGTGGATGGCAGGTACTTAAAATATTTAAAATTAGACATTAGCTACTGTTCTCCCTTCCTTGAGATGTTTGAATGTGTTGACATGAGGTCTAAATTACAGTGTCTGTTTAGGGATGGCTACATTTGAAACATCATACCAGTTTATAAATCTCAAAGTGCAGTAACTTAATTCATCAGTATCTCCCTTTGTTTCTTACTCTGTTTCATCTTATTTTCCTTCTATATTTATATCCATCTTATGTAGCTGTTCTGGTTTAGTATCTGTGAAAACAAGAAGGTAACTTGCCTTTTGGAAAATATGCTGAAGATGGGATATAATAGATCACATACCTGAAATATTATTTTTCATTGCTTTGTGCATCAATGCATTTATTTTTGAAGCCAGTGAATCACAGTACAAACTTTCATACAGCAATGCAAATTTTGAAGTAGACTTGAAAGACAGTAAATGAATGGTTTGCGTGTTCAAGCACAGACTGTAACATATCAGGAATGATGAAGACTGATACCTCTTAGTTGTGTACTTCCACAATAGGCTTGGGGGTTTGGCTACCTTGATTCAGTGGGAGATGTTTCTCTTCCCTCCACACCTGTAGAGAACTCACCTCACGTAGCAAGCTGATTAGATATATTACCCAGAGTTTCGGAAAAGCTTCATTAGCTTTGGGAACATGGAGAACTGCCTGCCCATACCATGCACTCCAGTTCTGCTTGCTGCTGTAAGTTTCTCTTCACGTACTCACAGTTTAGTTATTCAGAGCAGTGTCTCTTCACTGTTCAAGAGGAGAGAATAGCTGCACCCCCGTTTTCAATTGAATCACCAAGGACTGAAAGATACAGAGATTACTGTGATACTCTAAAGACAGCAGGTGTTTACCAATAGGATAGGAAATGTTGGGTGACTAGCATCAGGGTTACTTTGGGTACTGGAGCTGCAAAATGGAATTTGGGTGAGAAAGCACAGGTTAGAAGAGGCACCGGGACACCTTGAAAATGTCTCCGGTCTTAGCTGCAGTGTCTCTGCTAAGTCCTTTCAATGAAGAGCAGCATGTATAGCCTCCTTTCATGTAATAACCTAACAGATGGCATATCAAAGACCTGTATGAAGGGGCAGATGGAGTTCTGGAGAGAAAAGGAAGGTCCCACAGCACAAGAGATGTGGGAATGAACTGGGAAAAACCAGGGACGCAGGCAAGTGTCCTTACTGTTAATGGAAATACAGATTTCAAAGTGCAGTGGAACAGCCAATTTGGTATAATCAACTGACTTTATGGGCTGGGAGATGTGATTTTTTTGCAGGCGCAAATGGGAAGCTGCTTTGGCAGTTCTGGTTGGTTACTGAGAACCCTTCAACTCTCTTTGTGAGAACTGTGTGCTCTGGGTTGTGTTTCCAAACATTGTTTTTACCTCTTTGACTATCTTTATGTATTATGTTACCATAGATGTCTAATTGAGTGGGGGGAGGGATCGGGAGGAATGTAAAAATTTGCTGGGGTGTTATGTGGTTTTGATCATGCAGAACATAACTTGCTTCTTTGGCAAGTGGTTCTTCTGCAGAATTGCAGATAAATACCAGATGGGTACTTGCTTTTTTGGCTCACATTTTTTGTTTTGAAATGTGTTGAAACATTTTTCTGAGAAGGACATGGTGCCATCCAGAATTTCTGTCAGTCTTGCCTCATTGATTTGACTGGATATGTGCCTAGTTCAACATACCTCGGTTAGCTGTAGACTTACCCAGCACAATTTGTGGGTTTAATGCCTATTTCTTTGTCTTTTTTTTTTTTTAATTGAGAAAGTAAATAAAAAGGAAAATTCACCTTTTTAATCATCCAGGAAGGGCAATAAAAATTAAGTAAATTACCTGTTACATAAACTGGAGGATGGAGTGCTGCTTCTTGGTCTTGATGCCATCACTTTTCTGAAGGGTGATAAATATGGAAATATGGAAAATTGATAAATGAGACTACTGTCTGAGTCAGTCTGAAAACATCCCTTGGGGCTGTGGATACCTGGGTTATCTTAGGAAAATCTGAGCTTCCTGCTACTTCATTGCTATCAGGAATTGTCTGAACCGTTCCTACTGTGGCTTGTTCCAGAAAGTTTGATCAGGTATATAGTATTCTTCCTATATATTATCACAGATACTCATTTTATGCCTCCCTCTGACTATCCAAATCCTAAAGTAACACATAAGAAAACTGTGGGTAAGGGCATCCAAATTAAGCAATTCCGTTTCCAAGGTACAGTATATTCCAGGCAAACTTAATGGTCTAGAAGGGATAACTTCTGAGGTAATGAAAATCGCATGAGAATAGTCTATTGTAAGGCAAAGTCCTTATCAGTGAGCCTTTCTCAAAGTTGTAATAACTGGCTCTTCACTTGAGTATCACTACTGACCTTGCCAACACTGGACATGGTAAGGGAATTCTGTGGCTAGACACATTGAGATTTCCTAAAGAAATGAGCAAATTAAATGCACAGCCAAGAATAATACTCAGCTGTTGTCTGCTGTTTATTTTACAGTCCACCCTGATCCCTCCTCCAGTTTTTGCTTGTTTGCAGATCTATTGATGTTCTTGACCTGTTTGTAAATCACTTGCATTGTTTTCTGGGTGTGGAAGAGAGAAAAGGGGAGAGATTTTGGAGTGGGAAAACAGGTGTGGGAGTAAGACAGTTTCTATGTTGCTTCTAAATCCTTTTCTGTTCATTTAAGCTTTCTTGTTATGTTTTGGTCTCTAGCACTGATTCCTTTTTTTTTCCATGTTATAGGAGTTTGCTAATTTAAAAAAAAATAAAATTACAACTTTGAGAAAAGCCCATTGATAAAGAATTTGCATTACAGTCATCCATTCTTACGTGAGTTTCATTATATTAAAAAAAATCCAACCTTTCCTCCTTCACTGTAGCCTTTCTAGAAGCACTTCAGAAACTGGCTGAAAGTAGAAAACTGCTCTTTTTGATGAGCTATTGATCTTTAAGTAAATCAGTGTTAATTAAAGTAGTGTACAGTCACTGCGCCCCATGCCTCTCCCTTCTCAGGCTAGTCTCAGCACCTTTGTCAATAGGACTTATGATAATTAAGCATATTGAAAAAATGATTTTTGATCACAACAGCAACAACAGATTTCTCTGTGCACAAATCCTTCTCCCAGAGAGCTTGCAACAAAAACAGACAAGCAACAACAGACAACTGCTACACAGATGGGCAGAAAAGATACACAACCCCAAGTTCAAGGAGCAAATTAAAAAAATTGTGATGACTTCTGATGTATGGAACCTGAAATGTAAGCATGTCTCTGTTTTAGCTCATCAATGTTTTTGATAGAAATTTGTCTGCAAGGTTTTAGGATGTGTTTGCATGATCCTCAGCTTTGCCTCTTGTGACTTACAGGGCTGGGAGCTGGGTACTCCATCAAGAATCAGCTTTAGCCAGAATGTGTTTGTCTCTTTCTCCTTCTCTTCACCTTCCGCATTTCAGGCTTTCAAACTCAGAACAGGACTCTTGATATAACTTCACTTAAACTTTCAGAGATCTCATGTTCCTGAACTGGTGTCCTGGGAGCAGTAGTTCCTCCAGGGCTTCGCTCCTGGCTTCACCACAGGAAGCCAGTATGAGATGCTTCCTGTAACTTCCTCAAATACAGATACTGATATTGCAAGCAGTTTGACAAATTATACCTATTATGCACGAATGCTTAACTCTTGGTGGTGTTGGACTCAAATAACAAGCACTTCCTTATGTCTTGTGCATCTTTATTTTAGGAAGTTACATCTTTTGTCTTTGTTTCATTGAATGCCTGTATTATATATGTAGTGTAAAACTGTCCTTTTCATGGAATCATAGAATTTTCAGAGCTGGAAGGGACCTCAAGATATCATCTAGTCCAACTCCCCTGCTGACGCAGGAATGCCTAGAGCACATTACTCAGGACTGCATCCAGGCGGGTCTTGAAAATCTCCAGAGAAGGGGACTCCACAACCTCCCTGGGCAGCCTATTCCAGTGCTCTGTCACCCTAACCAAGTTTATTCTTGTGTTTGAATGGAACTTCCTGTGTTCTAACTTGTGCCCGTTGCCCCTCGTCCTGTCACTGGGAACCACTGAAAAGAGTCTGGCTCCATCCTCCTTCAACCCACCCGTTAGATGCTTATAAGCAAGAATAAGGTCTCCCCTCAGCCTTCTCTTCTCCAGGCTAAAGAGTCCCAGCTCTCTCAGCCTTTTCTCATAAGGGAGGTGCTCCAATCCCCCAGTCATCTTTGTTGCCTTATGCTGAACTCTCTCCAGTAGTTCCCTGTCCCGCTTGAGCTGGGGATCCCAGAACTGGACACAGTATTCCGGTTGTGGCCTCACCAGTGCCGAGAAGAGGGGGAGAATGACCTCCCTCGACCTACTGGCCACACTCTTCCCTATGCAGCCCAGGATTCCATTGGCCTTCCTGGCGACAAGGTCACATTGCTGGCTCATGGATAATTTACTGTCTACCAGGACCCCCAGATCCTTCTCCTCAGAACTGCTTTTCAGCAGGTCCACCCCTAGCCTATATTGGTGCCTAGCATTCTTCCTCTCCAGGTGCGGGACCCTACACTTGCTCTTGTTGAACCTCATTAGGTTCTTCTCTGCCCAGCACTCCAGCCTGTCCAGGTCATGCTGGATGGCAGCGCGGCCCTCTGGAGTGTCAGCCACCCCTCCCAGTTTGGTATCATCAGCGAACTTGCTGAGGATACACTCTGTCCCCTCATCCAGGTCATTGATGAATATATTGAACAAGATTGGACCGAGTATTGACCCTGGGGGACACCACTGGTTACAGGCCTCCAACTTGACACTGCTCCATTAATCACAACCCTCTGAGTTCTGTCACACAGCCAGCTCTCAATCCACCTCGCTGTCTCTCCTCGTCTAGCCCACACTTCCTCAGCTTCCTAATGAGAATGTTATGGGAGACAGTGTCAAAAGCCTTGCTGAAGTCAAGGTAGATGACATCTACTGCTCTCCCCTCATCCAGCCAACCAGTTATAACATCACAGAAGGCTATCGGATTGGTCAAGCATGATTTATCCTTGGTAAATCCGTGTTGACCACTTCCAATAACTTCCTGTACTTCAAGGTGTTTGGAGATGACATCCAGAACAAGTCGTTCCATTACCTTCCCAGGGAGAGAGGTTTTCAAATCATTGTTAATAATTCGATATATTTCTAACGTGCCAGCACTGTAAATCTTCCTTTGTCCAAAAATTTTGGAAAAATAATAGTTTTCCATCAGTTTGTAATGACATATTCTGGGCTTCTTAAGAGAAAATTATTAGTATTAAATTACTGGAGTTAAAGCAAATGTCAGTATCACAGCAAGTGAAATTGGCTTCTTTTTTTTTTTTTTTAATGCTTTTGTTTCTGCTACTTAGTGCAAAAGAGAATTGCTGCCCTTATAAGAAGATTGACAAATCCTATTGCAAAACTTGCTTAAATAATTTTAACACCATATATCCTCTTATCTACCCTGTTCTCTTCTGGAAGTAGCAAGCTGGGAAATTAATAGGAAACAGCTAGTGTCAAAAACAGCTTAAGTTTTGTCTCTGCCCTCTGAACCTTGTGGCTCAAATCAATTACTTTTCCCAGATGACAGTCTATTAATGAAGTTTTTCCTCATGTGCAATGTATATGCTGAGCTAATTGCCTTTTAAAGAGAAGAAAATTCTTCTCTATTTCATAATAGATAAAATAAGCAACTGTGATCCCAGGCTAAGCTGTGTAGAGAGAGCTTAGTGAGAACTAAACTGAGGAAGGTAAAAGGGGTACTCTTCAAGAATAGTGGTCTTCACGTACAGAACTGTTTGACAGTGACAGATAGCACAGGAGGCAGTTGAGAAAGCAGGGCTGCATAAAGCACTGATTGCAGTATCTGTGTGAAGAAGTGAAGTGTTCCGCATGGGTTTTGCACAGAGCTCAGGGGAAGTCTGAGCTTCCTATCTGTTCAGAAAGCTCCATAGGGAGAAACTGGGAATGGAGATATGATGTATACGCTTTGTAAGTAAATAAAATGAACCAAACCCTATCAGACTAATCTAGTTGGTGGGAACAACCTGGTGAAGACTCACCTGGTTTTTATTAAGGGCTGAAAGGAACAAGGTCTACCTTCATCTTTGTAAAAGCAAAAGGCTTCCTAGTATGGTGCAAAACTATATTGTGAGGCAGAAATTACTCTACATGGTGTTAACGTACCTAATCTTAAACACTTAGTTTGGGTGTTTGGATATTTAAGACTGGGGTATTTAAGCCCCAATTAAAAAAAAGAATCAAAACCCCAAAAAACAACAAACCCCCCAAAACCAAACCCCTCACATATTAAAAAGAACTTACTGTAATCAAGACTTGCATCATCATTCCTTAGATGCTTATCTCACAGAATACAGCTCTGGGTTGACAAATTATTTGAGGATAAGTTTTGTAACAATCAGAATGTAAAGTAAAAAAAAAATACCCAACAAAATTAGCCACTGTTTTTATTGTTTGCTGAATCAGAAACTGAAACCTAGGGCCCCTTTCCATGTGAAAACACCTTAGCCATGAGAAAGCCATAGTTACATTACTCTGAACCAGGTTATTTTTTTTATTATTATTATTATTTTTATTTTTTTACTTTAGTTTGGCTTTTCAAATTTAATAGCTTCAGCAGAGAGAAGTTGGGGCACCAGTTAATGTAGTGCATCAGGAAATCAGGGGTGTATGTTTTGCCTTGCTATGGACATGAGGCAATTCAAGAGTTTTGCCGCATCTTAAGTGTTTTATACAGTCACTCACTGCACAAAAGGACTCCTTTGTGACCAAGGTCATCTTTCGAAGGGAAGGAACAGAGTCTTGTGGTTTTTATTCCAGTACAGTAGATTCATATCTGGGGAATCCTGTAGGAAGACGTAGCTAAGATAACATGGGAAAATGTCTAATCTATGTGGATCCTAACAAGGCATAGGAATATCAGTACAGAGAAAGGTTTAGGAGTTTTGGTTTTGTGCTATGTGCAGTACTACAGTGCTTGCGGAAACTGAAACTGCATTGCTCACAGATTAATTGGTAGAAGCAGTAAAAGTTTCTGAAGTTATCTTCAAGAAACTAGATCCATTTTTGGAACTATATTACCAATTACTGCTTCTATAGAAGCATTGAGAGACACATTAAGCAGCAAGCAGGATTAGTACTCATTTCTGCATGGACTTTATCCATTTATAGCTAGCTTACTTTAAATAACATTTCCTGCTCTAGTGTATTGTGCTGGCACATCCACTATAAATTGCAAATAGAGGAGGAATAATGTAGCTTATGGTATCTTTAATAAACTTTAATGGCTAACAAAAGATAATGTCGTAAAACAATCTCATCACTTTCCAGCTGAAACCGATTTTCCCATCCGAGATCTCTAAATAGTATTTGGAATCCATAAAAATGATATAATGTTTAATCAGGTTCCAGTACAGAAATCTCTTGATTCTCCTTTGAGACTTTTTTAAATTACAGCATGTGCTCTGTTAATCAAGCTCCTTGCTGCCGAGACTAGAAATCATTGTCCTCTCAGTAATGGATTTCTGTGACCATTTAATGCAGGAAGTGACAATGTACACTAATCTTATTATATTGGTAGAGAGCATGTGACTTACTTAAAGCTTTTCCTGTCTAGAACTCAAATTTTCCAAAAGAAATTGACTGTGTTATTCAGGCTTGTGGAATTCTTGTGCGAGGACTGCAAATCAACTTGATGAATGTCAAAAGCTCTAAAAGATACCTCTAAACTATTCTCTCTTTCAGCCGTGGTGAAATTTTCTTCTTTCATACCAAGCTCATTACATATAATTTAAAGCACCTCTCAAAGTACAGTAACAGTGAATGACATCTAAAGAGTTTCCCAATTTGGACACAATAGAGTATTCAGGTTTCCTTCTGATATTCCAGAAAATGCATTAAACAGGAAAGACACCTTTCCTAGCCGTGTTAGGACTGACTGAGGATCACACAGACTCTAAGGCTGTCATCCCTTAATTACACCAGTTAAAACATCTTTAGGACCTGCCTCCTTATATCCTGTTTCCTTTTCCGCCCCTCCTCAAAATCCTATGTCTGGCCACCATCCTGTAAGATTTGTGTGCTAATTGTTTTATACATCCAGCTGGAGAAATGGCAATTAAGAATAATGGGTAAAATACTACTTTTAATCTTTAGATGGAACAACCAATAGAATTTAAACTGTAACAGCAGAAACAATTACTGAATAAAGGTGTCGTGGTTTGGGCCAAATTGGCCCAATCCGGTGGAACGACAGATGCTCTCTCTCTCCTGCTCCGCTTGGGAGGCAAGAAAGAGAGAGAAAAAGAGACTTAAGAGTTTAGAAGGATCTAAACTACTTTAATGAAATATTGATAATAAAATAATAAAAAGAAAAATAATGAAATATATACAAAACCGTATCAAGCTCCCAGGATGACAATCACGTCACCAGCAGGCGCTGGGGAAGTCCCAGACTGGAC
>VFFE01007670.1:1622862-1704687 GCA_008921705.1 Burhinus oedicnemus | reverse complement strand
GCTTTTATACTGAGCATGAGGCAGATGGGATGGAATACCCTTGTTGGTCAGTTTTGGGTCACCTGTCCTGTCCGCTCCTCCCCGCAGGTGTGACCCCTCTACGCTTTTCCGCTTCCGACCCTCCAACGGGGCAAGTAACAAATTTGGCTGGCCTTGGTTGTTATAGCAATAAGTATAAGCAAGAGCCTCTCTGCATCCCGTTCCTTGGCATCAGCTATAAGGTGCATTGGCCGGGAAACGAACCCGGGCCTCCCGCGTGGCAGGCGAGAATTCTACCACAAAAGGTTTTGTAATATTTCTCTTATTAGACCACATTATTAATAACAATGGCTCATTCCTCTTGTAGGAAAATATAACAGTGGCAGGGAAGCGATGCTTTGAAATAAAGATGAAAACCCATTGCTGTCTGACAGAAAATAATGTGTTTCTCTCCATTACAGGTGATTTAAAATGTGTTAATTATATCTATGCTCCACTCTTACCATATTAGTATTAACTCCTAGCTATAAACACTACACACATAAATACTACATACACTTCATCCTGTATGAATAGACCACCGAATTTTAAAAGCAAATCTTAAGTCATGTTGTATGGGTTTGGAGCTGGGATAACAGTATGTGTCAGCCAGCAGGAGAGAAAGCTTTAATAAATTTTGGAATTAAAACTGAAGCATACAACATAAATTCGGCATCCTATTCAAGAAAACATTAACATTTTATAGGTCTTTGGTCTTGTTCTCCATTTTCTCAATTTTGGCTCCAGGCAGTACAGGGTGTTCAATTTATACCAATTACATGTGATTGTCCTGTGTACTTTGTAATGCTTGGAACAATCAGGGGATGTAATCATCTCTGTTTCTGAAGCAATAATGGGTTTCATTTCAAATGTGTTCATTATACAGCATGTACTTTGAAAGCTAGATAAATCTGATGACTTTTTTTGTTTACATCCAACTTATAAGCTAAGACATACCTTGCCTGTTAACACTCTGGTTGTGGATTCTTGGCAAGGTAAAAATCAAAGAAAAACACAGCTCTGACAGATTTTTCTTTTTTAAACTGCCTGAGATATAACCCAGTCAATAAAATACTCCATTTGTGTGAGAGTGAATTGTGTTCACCTAACAGAATTCCAACATTAACAATTCTGTAAGAATGGGGTATGCACCAGGCTAATGCTGGTTCAAGTGCCTTTTCCTCAATTCGGTTTGTTCCTGTATTAACCAACAGAGGCCAATATTCTTTAGATAAGATCTGCCTTTATTGTCAATCTTCTTATTATAAATTAAGGATTTGTATTTTGCTTCTTTAACACCAAATCTCCTCTTCACTGGAGATTCCTGAAACTGACTTTTTCTGCTCTGTGATAGGAAAAAGCAGGAGGGTTTTGAGCTGTATTAGGGAGCTCAGACTGCTGTTGCTGGTATCTGTGCTAGTCTTGTTCCCACACGTGGTCTCAGAGCTACCCCAGCTCAATCATATTCCTTAAACTATTTCCCCTTCTTCCCACTCCCCGCCTGGGCACACACTTCCCCCTGCTTACTTTGTAAAAAAATGAAAGAAAAAAACCACCTCAACTCTGTCCTTCCCCTTACTAGTAAAGGCTGGGGCACGTGATGGAAGATACGGACGCAGCACCTAGCCCTGTTTCTCCTCTGCACTGCAAAGCCTCTACAGCCGGAGCTGATAATGTTCACACCCACCAATGCAACGCTACAGTGCTTGCACCCAAGCCTCTGGCCCTTGTGAAGACTCCAGGGGAAGTGGAAGGCACCTTGAAATAAGATCTGAAACAGTCAGCTTCTAGAACTTTCAAAACAGGAAATACAAACACAGCGATGGCTGAAATGCCTTCCTTTCTAAGAGCTGAGGTGCTAGATACAGGTGTTCTGGGGCAGATCTCTGTCCTTAGAAATAATTGCTCCTAAAAATGAGTGGATGCTTGCTTATCTCAAAAAACCTTTCTGGAAGAGTATGGAGGCAAGGAAAGGGCAGCAGAGGGGATTTCTTCTTTTATTATTTCTTAATAAAGTTTCTCGAGTGCTGGTTGGGAGGCATGGCTTAGTTTTCCCAGGTCTGCCTGGGGGGAGTAGACTCTTGTTCTTCTCCTTGAACGGTGCTGGAAATGCCAGGCTTTGAGTGTGAGCCATTCTCCACCTCTTATGTCACTGTGGATTCCCACGCTAGCAGTGTGTCAGAACGTGCCAGAAGCAGCACGGAGACCCTCCTCTTGCTGCTCAGAGCATGCTCATGGAGCAGGGCTCGTGGAGCAGGGCTTTGCATACCAGCAAGAACTGCGTATGCACCTGACCTGTATAGAGGTCCTGGAAGCAAGTGATGATAGCAGAACCCTGGATGACTCCTCTCCAGACCCTCACTGCAATTACGAATGTTTGCTATCGCATTGCACTCCCTTGTGGATTTGCTCCTCTGCTCCATTGTGCTTGGTTGATCTTGGGTTCCTTTTCCTTCAGCCACAGAGAGGGAGGAAGCTCTTCTCTCCCTGAGCGCGGAAGCTTTCTCCTGCCAAGTGGTGTGGATTTGAACTCCTCAGCCTGAGAGATGAGGCTGAATGTAGCAATCCTGCTTCCTCGCACTCTGCTGTTAGACAGAACATGGCTGCTTCTATCCCAAATATGACGGCCAGTACTGTTTTCTGTGTATAACCTGTCTTCTCTGTAAATACTATGCGTAGTCTGAGAACACATACTATTTGATGCCCCAGCACAAAAACACCTACTATTTGGATCTTAAACAGTCTTAGGTATGGACTGGTACAACAGCAGGGCACTTAAGGAGCTTTCAAGTAGTGCAATTTGTTATTGAAGCAGTAGCTGAAAACGGGAGGATCAGAGAAGCGGAAGGAGGCGCGAGACCTGATGTGTAGAAAACCCCTCAGACATTACAAGGATAGGCCATGGATTACAGAGTCGGGGGGGGGTTGGTGAACTTAAGAGAGCAGATTGGCCACATGGCAACCTCCCGACTCCTTAATGACTTGAGGACTTGCTTTTGTACAAGGCTTACCACTAAACAAAATCCCCTTTTATGTGCTCTGAAGAGCTCATATATTTTGTTCTCTTCACAAAATATCTGAAAGATCTTTTTTTTTTTTTAAAGTGTGTAACTCCAGGCAACCTAATTTAAAAATATTTTATATTAACCTGGATTTTTTTTTTCCGTATCAGAGGTATAGGGCCTTTGGGACACATCCTCTTGTATATGACTACCAAGTTTACTCTCTGCAGGAACTAAGATGTTCTGAACAGAATTAACTTTAGGAATTATTAATAGTGACTCACACTCACTCATGGTCTCAGAGAAAAATAAATAGAATGAGTTAATAAATACTCAGCATAAGGGTTTGTAAGAGCAGGGCCCCGGACAGCAGTCTTCATCAGCTCACTTCCTTTCAGATAGTTACTCAGTAAAAGGTGCATTGAGACTCTGGCTTGCTTTTCAGAGATAAATACCTTTATGCAATGCATCAAGAGGAATTATCAAAGGTCACCTGGCAGGTTGGAAAAAAAATATAAATCATTTTTCTGAGCAGAAAAATATTCCTGTCTAGCTAATCCATTAGTGACTTAAATTCTGCCTTTTGTGTTCCACAGCACTAAGTCCAATTTTATTCAGCCTGTATTGCTCTTCTGGCCCTCTAAATCTCTGTGAATATGAAAACAAATGATGTTTTTATATAAAGGAGAACTTAGTAATATAGTCATTCAAATTTACCAAAGTTTATAGGTTCATGGTTCATGACATTCCCCTTTCCCTTCTCATTCCCGTCTGTTCCCCCTATTGAATTTTACTTGATTTAAATAATCCCTTAAATAATCCCTTATCTTAGTAATAAACAAGATTCTCAAAGACTAAATTATCCTTGCTGAAAATATTACAAGCAGGTTAACATAAAAATTTAGAACACTTAAAAGTCAAGTGCCCCAAGTTGCCTCAGGTGTTGGTGACTGAGTGTCACCAACTTTCTCACAGTGCAGACTGAAAGTCCCTGCTTCTTCTCTCTGCCTTTCCCTGGTATCAGCTTCAGGTTTGTTTCCTTGTTTTAAAATTGATTTCCATTGGCCATTCTCTGTAGTGACTACACTGCAGGGACTGGCAGTGGAAGGATGTCTTCATACCTCCTGCAGGTTTCATGTGTGGTGAGATGAATAAGTGCTCTGTCACTGTTCCTCAGCTATAATTGTGGCTAGTGAGGCTGGTCTGGTCCTCTCTGATTCCTCTGAACATGGCAGTTTCGGTTAATCCCATCATAAGTTGGGCTGTTAGACAGTTGCTGTGCTGAAATAGATGGCATTAACTTTCAATCTCTCCACAGTTACTGATTATGAGGCAGTTCTTAAAGGCTACTGAATGACATATGTTAAAGATGACTTCTTCACACATACCAAGAATTTATTGTGTAGGAGTCTTGTGAAAGTAATGAACAGAACAAGGGCTTGTTCCAGATCTTTTTCTGTATTTTTGACATTATATTTTCTGCATTTTTTCTGAAATTAACAGCTGGAGACTGCAGATTTAACCATTACTCAGTGGTTCATCATCATGACAAGTGTCTGAATTCAACAAAATTGACTTAAGGAGAAGTGTTGAAGTGAGTTGCACAACAGAATTTGACTTAGAAGCCTGTCTATCTAAAGCCTAAATTATGAGAAATAGATTTCAATACTGAAACATCTTTTTTGTCTAAAAGTAAATCCTGAAAGTTTGAACTTGGAGAACTCTGCATACTGAAATGGTGAATAGGAAAAGCCAGAGGAAAAAAATGCACTGAATAGGGGAACAGAATATTTTAGTTCACTGTATCTATGAAAACGCAATTGAAAACATTGCAGAGAATTATTTAAAGTCAACTTCCACTGAAACAAACCAGGAGAACGCTTGTGATTTGTTTTAGAGGCTCAGCGGAGGAGCGAGAGTGCTCACTCGGTGCTGTAACTGCTCTCTCCAGCTCTGCAGTTTCACATCTGCCAGCCCAGTGGAACATCTGCTTCCGTGTGTCTCAGCCCAACTGCTTTGCCCAAAGTAGCAAATTTGTGACTCTTTTCTCTCTCCATTTCTTGCCAATACATTAGCTGTGGTCATCTTTTCTTCTTCCATGTGATTTCATATACATTTAAATTAGATAAAGGTGGGTGGTTCAAGTCTCACTGGATTGTGCAGAAACATTTCCTGACACAGCTGATAAACTGTGGGATGTTTTAAGGGTGTATGAGGCAGGTGGTGTTTTTTGTTGGGTTTTTTTGTTTGTTTTAACTTTGGTTGGAACAGATTTTTTTCACTCAGCTGATGTGACTTGATGTGTTTACACCACCTTCAACAATACCACCCCCCTAATCAACCTGTTGGTCTCAATGGATGTTTGCCAGTTCATAAAAAACAAGCATACAATAATACAGCGGTTTTGCTGTAACCTTGAAATTCAAATGATTGTCTCAGCAGCAAAGCTTAAACACACTTCAGAGGCTTTGTGTACCATTGGACACGTATTAGTCCAATTACAAAACGGAAGTTCTGAACAGGTTTTCAGTTTGTTGGGGTATTTCTTGGTATAGCTAGAGCGATTGTCTGTCCTCAGTATCTGCATTAAGTTGGTTGATTTTGTCTATACTCACACAACGCAAAAACTTACCATCTCCTGAGATATTTATCCCTCTTTAAGTAGAGCTGAAACAGCCGAGAGCGTCAAAAAGATTTTGGAAAGGAGAAAGAGACAATGCAATTGTGTAAGACACATTGCCCAAGGAAACCAGGCTCAAGATATCTTCGGTTTGTTTTCTGTTGCTTTATTTTAGGTCTGGCTTACCTATCAACCCAATTTCATTCTGAATTGAGGTCAGGCTTATCTGAAAGGCTCACAAACATTTTCAACAAGCCTAGGCTGAAGTCTTCAAATATATAACAATCAGAACTTCAGGAGCTTCTGCCCAAATTCTGGTTTGCTGTGAATATCTTGCACAGCTCTATTCTCTCCCTTGATAATATGTGCTGTTTGTTCTGGATATGCTCTTACGTGTGGTCTGCAATTGTCTGAGTGTCACAAATCTGTTTCTGCTGAACTGCAGTGCTATTGCCTCAAAGCGTTTCAGTGTGCACTTCTAAAATTCAGTAGGCTTACTGAAACCCTGGCGTCAACCACTACAGCCGTGTGGGAGATTTCAAAAGCTTTGCGCATCTGCTCATTTTTTTTCTGAGCGTTTTTCAGTTTGTCATCAAATTTTTCTAATAGACAATAGTCTACGGATCATCTACCTTGCTGATTCAAGAACTTAAACCTACTAGTTTTAAAGTTACTTAAGAGTCCCGCTAGAAGAGTCACTACAAAGTGACTGAGAAAGGTGGATTAAATTGATATAATGGAATATAACTTAACTATATTTATAAGCCATAACAAAATAAACCCAAAGATTTTCTTTCTCTCTTACGGATTTGAGTTCTATGAATTAATTTTTTCTGTCCCCCCAAATGCTTCCTGCAAAAACCAGCACAGTTTATTTTGCCTCTCTTTTGTGTAAGGAGAATAAAAATAGACCCCAAAACTCACCAAAGCCAGTATCAACGTTTCAGCCCTTTCCTCTGTCTCATCCCCTGCAGTTGTATGTTGGTGGGAATAATTCCTTTTTTGGATCACCCTGGGAAACAGCTTGGTTCTAATCCATCCAGCTGGTTATTTATACATACCTAAGTATGAAAATTACATTTGTGATGATTTGTTTATCTGCTCATGTAAATGTGTATGGAAAAACAAGCAAGCAAAAATTAGTGTCATTAAATTTAATGCACTGACCTCCGACTTGTCTATGCAAGTGTGATGCAAAAGGAAGAATTGCTCAGTTGGCTCATATAACGGTGCAGACTGCAAAGAGGAGATAATTAGTGCGACCTTAGGGAATTATTGTCTGGTAAAAATGTGTGGGTGTTTTGAATACAAACTTGCCTGAGTATAAGATGAACTTGTCTAGCAAGCACTTGTGTGTGAAAACTTGAAATTACCAGGGTAAATCAAGAATGTTTCATACAAACTGAAATAGGTGAAGGTAGATACTTATCTGAAAGTAATGTGCCCCAAATGGATCTTTTTTCCTTCTGCTTTTGTAAAAAGAAGGGAGGTTTATGACACAGAAAATTATAAGGGGAGTTTAATGGGCAGAAAAGATGAAGATAGACTTTCTTTACCCCCTCTGAAGGGAAAAAATGCTTTTGATGCTTGCATGCAATTTCCCTGATAGGAAGGCTTACAGAATATCCGCAGGTCATCTCCCTCACACTACCTCCACACCTCCAGAAAAGGAGAGGGCTTTCCCTGATGCTACCTGCTTCTTGCAAGCATCATGCTTCATTAAACACATTATAGCTCTTCTCTGGGCTTGTCAAGCACGTTTAGCAGGAAAGGGAGAAAGACAGAGACATTTTGCCTCTCCACAACTGAAGTTTGGTGTTCTGCTGGTTGCAAAGACACTTTTTGTGCCTGCCGTGACGCGGAAACTTCTCTGAACATACTACAGCTGATCCTTTGTCATGGAACATTTTGAAGTGCTTTATTAATTTGAGATAGCTCAGAAAATGATCTAGAAACCTTAAAGTTGGTTTCAAAAGTCATCAGCTCACTCTTTAATGAGAGTTAGTCCTGAGAAGTGCCTGGCTAACTCAGGTCATTGAAGTAAAAGGGGTGAGGCGTTGAATGCGGTATTGCTGCAGGGTAGGACACTGGTAATCGCAGCGAGACAGTGTTGTGTTGGCTCAGAGGCAGGACCTGCCAGCTCAAGCCCAGCAGCACACTGATGTAGCCCTGTGCTGTGTTGTAGTCCCCAGATAGCATCTCTGAACAGCACTGCCCAGCACATGTTATGGGGTCACACCATTGTGGCTGGAACTGCCTCAGAAGTCTGACCACCGTATCCCATTTTGTGGTATGGATGTGGCCCATAAGCGTAACTCCTTGTGTCTGCTTCCATAAAATGCTGCTCCTTGAAGCAGCTGCCTTCTGAGTCAAATTCTAGTTGGCTGAACCCATTTTAAATATTTACTGGGAACTTATGATCTACTTTTCTCTTTCATATCTTATCACTTACAGTTTGCCACTATCGTAAAAGTATGCTTTCATTTTGCAACATTGAAAAAAGGTCTATAAAACTATTCAGTATTGCCATTTTTATTACCCTGTCCAGTTTTATGAGAACAGTGCGATTCCAAATCAATCCATTTATTTTCCAGACTTCTTCATGTTTCAGTAATTAAATGAAGAGATTATGTATCCAGCTGGCTTTACAAGACGAAGCCAAGATTTTTACAGCAAAGTAGTTAAAATCATATTTAGGTATGAGATCAACCCCAAAATGTTCTGCTTAAACTATCAATAAGTGTTAGTTCCATGCATTTAATCAAGTGATTCATCATCAGCCTTACACTGTTATGAAGGGGTCGTGAAGATGTCTTCCAGCAACACAAACCACATACCAAACTCTATCCTGATACGTTAATTAGTATGCAATTCACACTTCTTTCTAAGGACACTTTTGGTTAACGTTGCAGTGACTGGATTTGAAATGAATCTGACTCTCTTCCTCCCAAGTTTTGAAACAAGGAAAAACTAAAATTGCCTGTAATGCAATGATTTTTTTTAACAGTTTTTGGAAATAAAGAAGTACTAATAACCCAGCTTAGGAAAGTAAAGCTGAGGACAGGAAAATTAAAGGATCAGTGAGGAAAATATTCAATTCTCTGCTCTGGTGCTGCTTCCAGGGTGCTACAGGCTCGTTACGAGTTGGTATCTAGCACAGAGTACCAAGTGCTGTGCAACAGAAGCCAGCAGGAGAGAGACCCTTGTGGAACCAGACAAGAAACTCATGCAAAACGTGCCAGATTCTGTGAGGAGCTTCCTGCACAGACCACCAATGACCCAAGTCTGCCTCCTGCTGAGGACAGCTTGGGGAGCAAGGTGAGAGCATTGACAACTGCTGAGACAAAGATGGAATATCCTCCGGCTGCTAAGCACGCTGGTCTTGTGGAGAGAAAATATAATTTTTATGAGGTGGTGATATTAACTGTTTAAAAGTATTGCTGAATTTCCGTAGAGCGCAGCAGTAGTCAGTGTATTCCAGCAAGCAGGTCCTAATCTCAGTCTGATGAGAGGCTTCAGTCACTGCTCTCTAATGACCACTTCATAAAACAGAGCCTGCAGCATTGTAACTGCATAAAAGAGACCTTGATATGGACTGGCACAGGCAGAACAACGCAAAGATTTAAATCAACTTAATCTCTGTCAACAATGAAAGTTGGTTCATGAAGACTTGTTAAACAGATACTCATCCTGTTTTGAAAAAGAGTAGAAGTTTGCATGATGATCTCCAAGAACTTTAAGAGTAAGGCTTGGAGGCAGAGAGTAGATTATCTATTTTTTTAAGAAAACTGATATATTGGGGAACTGGCCGATGCTGAGGTATTCTGAGGGCTCTCGTGCCACTGACAGTAATTTCTGTCCAGCTCTTTCACATCCGTGATGAAGTGAACATACCTTTGACTGAAAATTGCTGTCTAAGGTTCTCTCTTTATTCCAATATAGTTTATTTAGATGGAGCTCAAGGCAAGACCTTCCCATGCTTTGGTACTCAGCATGGGACAATATTACACCGAATGGAGCACTAGCTGCCTGGGGAGAGGCACCACTGTAACACGCCCATAGCAAGAGACAATAGGGAAAATCTCTGAAGGCATATGTGGTGCTATGTCGGTCTGCTAAACCTTCTCATGAAACCAATAGCCTGTTGACACATGACCTGCAGATACCAAAAAGGGGTTGGTGAACTTGTCTGTGATGAGTTCTAAGAGCTCATTCCTGCAGCAGAAGGAGCATGATATTAATTTGCTTGGAGAATAGCTAATCATTAGGATAGTTGCAAAATGCTCATTAATTTTTTTATTATTATTATTATTGCAGTGCAATGAGGTACAAATTCATATTCAAGGAATTTCATGCTACTTTATACATTTGTAATGCAACCCTGACTTCCACAACACAAAGTAAAGCTGCAGCAGTTTTAATGAATGAATCCATCACACAGTTTCTTTCAAAACAATTTTTATAATGGTAATAAATCCTAGAATTGTCATTGTTGTTCCTAGGAAAATTAAAATGAAAACCCCAGACCCATTAAGAAATCAACAAATTTGAGGCAAAGTTTTGGAAATAGTGAGTTAACTGTTGCTGGTTTACTTTAACTCATGTATTCTCTGACCTAGTATTGTGGTTCAGCTTGCTCAGTGCCAGCTCTTTTCTTGGAGCAATTCAATTTGAGACAATCACAGCATGAGATCATATTTTTATCTTCTTGGACATGGGCTGGAGGTGAGAGAAAATTCAGTTTTGCCAAGGTAAATTAAGTTTCTCTCCTTCTTATTGCCACTTTTGCTTAGGCAAGTAATAGGATTTGCATTTTGTTAATTGTTTATGGATGAGAGGTATAAAAAGATTTTAATTTAACAAAGAATCTAATTTTGGACAGAACTTATCCCTTCTCTCATCAAGATTAATCTGAGGCTTTACAGTATTTTTAAGGATTAGCGCTGATTTGGGAGAGAGAACTCCTCTTTATACTGTGTTCCAGTGGTGGGAAGACAAGCTAAATAAGTGATTCTGGGGCAAGCAGAGCTCCCCTTGCCACAAAGGTTACCCACAAGTTCTGCGAAGATTCACCGTGTTTTTTGCAGTAAGGCTACTGGGGCAAAAGAAAGAATTGTGCTGTAGGAAATATTTGCATATTGGCTGCAAATTCCTCTGGCTCAGCTGCCTGCAATATATCATGCATGAAAGGATTTTACAGTGCAGTATAGAAAAATGTGCACCTTGCAATATAGCCTTCAGAGCCATCTTCTGGGGAGAAAATGGACATTTGCCCATGTAGTAAATTATATTTTATAAGAAAGAAAAAAGCAGCAGCAGCAAACAAAACTGTGATGACTTCTTAAAAAAAAAAATCAGAACACAAGAACGCGAGATGGGATTTTACAGTGTACATTTTGGGTCAGAAGCAAAGATCTCTGTGAAAGTAATTTATTAGTTCACCTGGGATCTTCTGAAAATATCCATAGGAAATTGTACATTCTTTAATTAAGTACCAGGGGATATTTGGAAGAGGGTGAAGCTGATATATTTTATACACCCACCCACACACATACATGCGCACACATAACCCCTGTTTTGATTTGCAACAAATCCTAAGAAATTAGCAGAAGGTCTAGAATGAGCAGAATTACCCAGAGAATTTGGGTTCAGTTCTGACATCAACAAACACAGGCTTTTGTTAGACTGGACCCAAATGTCTGTTCTTTGTTCTTAGCCTAAATAAAGCCCGTGTTTAGTAAACAACAAAAGCAGCAAACATTTCCTTGATATAGGCGGCTGGGTTTTTTGCTCCTAGCTCTGTGTTTCCTTGCTTATTTTCTGTCTCAAGTTTCGGTGAGACATAAGCACAGCTGAATAAGCTTTCACCACTACTGTCGGACCTGGGGAACCACTGGAGTCCATCACATCTACAAATTTGTCATGACTCCCCTATGATAGGTATGGGGAACATATATGTAACTTTTGCATTCATAAGCTAATGTTGCAAAATTGCTGTTTGATGTTACTCATGCAATGAATACTTGATACTCCTGTTTTCATGCTTTAGGCAATTTAATATCAGTTGATAATTTATTTCTTGTATCTTGATAGTGAAAGAAATTTATGTGGTAAAAAATCGCAGTAACTGCATGAGTGCATAGGTTTAGAGATGGCATTACTGGGTTTAACTAGTACTTTCATCAACAAATAATCCCATGAAAACTAGCAGGATGACTCAAGATTCAGAATTCAAAATTGCCTTTTCTAGCTCATGCAAGATGTATGCATGTAGGTTAAAATCCACTGTTTTCCTGGTATTGTCTATGGAAAGTTTTGATTTCCTGGTGTTTCTTGGTACCTTTATGACTGTTTCTCTACCATTTTAGACAGAGTCTTAATGAATGCTACACTTATGTAAAAATGACCATGAAAAATCCAGAAGACCAAATTTGTTATGGCATTGATATTATGGCACAGGTTCTGTTGTTGTTATGTCCACGTATTTCTCTTCTGAGACCGAAAGGTGAATATTTCAGTGCTGTACTCTTGCAGGAGGGCTGGGTTGCATTGGGATGAGCATATTCCTGTCCCAGCTTTGAAACTATTTCAGAATCAGTAAGTGTCATGATGTTATAGTTAATAACAGAAAAGAATGCCTTTCATCTCCAAAAGCAATTTACAGCTTACAATAAACTGGGACATAAACTCTTCAGAAGGATCACTTTGTGCATTAACTTCTACTGCACCTTACAAATGTTTTTAGCCATGAGAGTCAAAATGCTTTGCTGAGCGGACATCCGAGCCTGGTGTTCTTTGATTAAACTTCTCACATAATACAGGGAATGTTAGAACAGCTCCTTAATACAGGAGCAGTATACCAAAAATACAAGTTACGCACACTGTGATTTTGAGTGAAAGCTTTGATTTTTGTTACTATCTGATAATACATGTGAGGGGTAATTCTGCATTTTGCTGGTACTAACATTGGAACCAAACTGAAGCTTTAATACCAAGGCCAGCTGTTATCTGTTTCCCTATAGCTTTAACTTCAGTGTTTTCATACGTGTTTAGGGAATGCCGTTTTTTATTGATTGTGAATGACCCTAATTTATTTAATTCTCTGGCTCAATTCTTAACACATAAGATATACACGCAAGAGCCAGAAGTCACTTACCATAAATCAGTTTCCTTAATGCAATGATTGTATCGGCCAGGGCTGAGCAAGCAAGGTTGCTTTCTGTGTCTGGGTTTCATAACTAGACCTTCTAAGTATTTGGAGTTTATTGTTCACTCACTTCATAGGAGATCAATGAAAGCATTTAAAGTAATTTAATAGATAATCTACAAAATAATCCAATTATTGCTTTGGGAATACATGTACAATGTTGTTCTAACAGGATTTCTATAAGAACCCAAAAGCAAAGACCTGGGGGTTTGGGGCAGGGGACGTGGGTTTGTTTGGAGCCTTTTTTTTCTTCTATTGGATCAAATTCACAATAGGTGTTCAGGGGTCGGTAGGACAGGATTTTGAAGAGTTAATGACAACATAAGGACCAGAAAAAAATGATATGCTTCTAATACACATTAGAAAAAGTAAAAATAATAAAAGCGTTTATTTATGAAAGCAGTATTACCTGACAGTTTTCTGTTTCTTATCACAGCTGCACTGTGCTCTTTGTTTTCTCTGCCACCACTATAAGTGAAGCAGGCTTTCATTTCTGGAGATGAACTTGAGTGCGCTCTCATTTGGGAACTTCTTCCATTTTAATGTGGCTGCAGGCAACTTTGAAAGTCTGCTTCCTATTGAAATCCATGGCAACACTCACTCCATGACTGAAACCATCTATTGTGACAGGCTTGCACTGTCTTCTTACCCTTCTGCTATTACTCACATTGTTACTTCACATCATTTATTATTATGCCCTTTCCATATGTTTGTGATGACATATGTTTGTGGTGAACTCCCATTGCTTTATTTTGCCCAACAGTGGTACGAGTAGCACATCACTAGCAGCATTACAATATACTTGTATCTTTGTTTTAACATTTTTTCTCCTCTATTGCTCCTTCTCAAATCTTCCTGGGCTCCTTTCAGGCCCCTGAAGTTACTTCTGCAGTCCTAGCCTGCTGGGCGGCGTGGGAGCGTTGGGAGGCAGAGGCACAGCAGGCAGTGGTGTCCAGGCCTGTTGGCATCCCCCAGCCCTCACAGCTGTAGCTCAGCTCGCCCGGTCTCGATGTAAAACCTTTCTGTGAACTGCCTTTTCTTTCACATTTTCTTCTTCCGTTGCCATTTTCATTCTCATTTCATCTATGTTCCTTTGCTTCCTGCTTGCTTTTGCATTAATAAGTGGGACGTGGTTCTAGGGAATTTTTGCCTCCCCACTATCAAATAGATTTGGTTGTAACGCCACTGAAAAAGGTACACTTTGTTTAAGTCTGAACAAAGGAAACATCACAGAACTTGTACCTTGAAACTCACCAGCTTTAAATTTGTCCTTGAAATGAAGAAGGGAATGTTTGCATGATTAAAGGCCATTTCTGGTGTGTTGGGTTTTTTTGTTTTGTTTTTGGTTGGTTTTTTTTAATAGCAAACTTCCTTAAAACAGAGGCTGCACATAGAGAATTAAACATTTTCCCAGATAGTCTTGGTTCAACTCTTTGCTCTTCAAAAGTAACATATGTACACTACCGGCTGCTCCTAACTTCCTGTATTCTTTCTTAGTTGCTCTCCTAGGGCAGAGACTAGCTGTTGTCATTCAATGCCATAGAAATTTGTGAAAAAAGTAAGTGTTGCTGCCTTCTTCCGCACTGGGCTGTGGGCAGTTCTCTTTCTTTGCATGTAGCCACTGAAGCTCATGCTTCTGCATGAAAATAGGAGAGTTGAAACAGAGGGACCACGGTACTCTGCATCTTATGCTCATAGTATTAAAAAATGGATCAACAATTTTGTTATTATTATCTGTTTTCCTCTTTCTGTAAGTGGTTTGGTTGATATCCAGTATGCACTGTTTCTTTTTCCTTATGTTTATGGCGCACAGGTCGAATAATTTCAAGGTCTGTCTTTAATTCCACTGTGGGCTGAGAGCTGCCAGGTGATGTGCTATAGTGACGGCTCTCTGGGGGACAGCTTTTCCAGAGTAAAAACCAGGCTTGTTGCTTGCAACTGTTATATGTGGGGTCAGTCGTGCAGGTTAGGTTTTGGAAGGGAGCACGCATTTTCTTCCTGCTGAATTTTTATATAGCATGGTATTCTAGGTGAGCAACGACTTGCAGTTAGCAGGTAGCTCTGACTGCCAAGGCTGGATTTGATCACGGCTAGCACGAGAGCATCGACTCACTGAGATTCTGTAGCTGCAGAAACAAGGAGTCGGGGCCTCATTATCACAAGGCACTGGCAGCTCCCCCCCAAACCGCCTGCCTGACAGCACCCTGGCTTTGATTTTGTCTGTGCAGAACACGCGATGGAAATGGCAGAGCACAAGGGATGACATGTGGGCATTAATTGGCATTCAACATAGCTTTGTGGCTCTGGCCACCTATTCTGTAATTGAAAAACTTGTCTTAATGTAAAAATACACCCTAACGGTAACCTGGATCTTTTCAGCAGGCATAGTTTGAAAAGAAAAAACTAGTTTCCTTAAGGAGGTTTGTATGTGTCTTTTTTAATATAGAGCTATATTAAACAGCCTTTTTAAAGTTACATTGGCAAGTAGGCATAAATTTAGAATCTCTGCCATGTGCTTTCAGAAATAAAAGGGTTGGGCTTTTTATTTTCTTAAGCTTTCTCTTGTGCATTAAGAATGATGATTTAGTATTCTCTTGAGAAGACAAGGCTAAGGTGATACTTGTTGAAAAGCAGAAACCCTAAGGAAATTAATGGGAATAATATAGCAGCTCCTAGAAACACCTCCAGGCAGTCTTTGGAATTTCTGATCCTGACTAATAATGATGTTGTGCTACCATAGGGCCCATTTTCTTTACATAGGTGAACAGTTATTGTGTCAGGGAAGTCCTGTGGCCTTGCATAAATTTATCATCTCTGCTTTAATTTCAGTAATGTTGAATAAAACTTCAAAAAATGCTTCCCTGTTAAATAAAGCCACTCTGCAGCAGAAGCCACTATTCCTGGGGCGGGGGGGAAGGGTGTGCAGGGGACACGGGGTGGGCTTTTGGGGGTTTTGCTCAGTATGGTACACATCTATAGGAAAAAAGGTATTTTGGGAAACAAGAAAGTAAGATGGATCCTGTTTAGGAGAGGAAAGATACTTGACATATGTGTTGGACAAACTGAGCTACCAACTTGCTGAGTTAACAGCTGTTACCGGTTAACTTCATGAGGGGGGAGGGAAAAAAACCCCAATCAGGCGCCTATTCAAGTTGAGTACAAGCTGTCTGACAGCAGGGAGGAAATAACTTTACCCCAGTCCTAGGACCATGGCAATTACACTCTTCTAAAACAAGATCTGTGTTTTGGGAGCACAGATCACCCCTCAGATAGCTTTGGCCATTAACTGCTGTGGTATTTCTAGCACGTAACCTCACTCCAAGGAATTTTTTAGGGATGCTCCTGGGTCTGCCTGCCTGTTTTCAGACAAAAGCTTCAAAAATAGTCTGGTAGGGGCTGAATTAGCACCATCAGGTCTCAGCAATTAAACTCCAGCATTATCACCATGTCCAGACACTGGGCACTCTAAGGGCACCTCAGTGCAAGGAGCAGTTTCATCTTTGCCACAGCACACACGACTTTACCTATTAAGCAGTATTAAAATTTCATTCTCATTCCTTTGGAAAGCTGTTTGGTTTCCTTGTCTAGGAAGGCTTTTTGATTATTTACCAGCATGGTGTTTGGGGCTTTTTTTTGTTTGTTGGTTTTTGCAACCATTGGATTAAAACTCTTCCCATCTCCTTTATCAGAAATATTGGAGCTTTCCTTTATACATGTGGTTTTACTTAGGAGTTCATTACAAAATGAATGATCAAGACATAAGCTGTCTTTCTTTCCTGTTCTTCAATCCAGGAACACTAAATATAAGGTGGCAAATGTAACAGGGAAGGGGAAATCACACTGGTCGAGTTGATTATCTTTAATGAATGAAACCTGTCAGGTAGCTATGTTGAAACATTTGATAAAAGCAACTTACATAAAAGAAAGATGAGAAAAAACTCATAAACCACTTTTGTCAAAAAGATGCAGCCAGGGTTCACATTTGCTGGCAGCGACAGGAAAGCTACTGAGCCATGTACTGGAGGGAACAGCTGACACTCTTTACTCCACATGCAGTTATCCTGGTGCACCTGACTTCATTTTAGATGGAAAGATACATTTTGCTGAAACTGATAACATAAAACTGTTCTAACTCTATACTAGACATTTTTAAAGCTCATTTGCATTGTCCACAAGGTTCAGAGAAAACTTCAGCTACAAGATAAGCAGATGGCCTTACTAGACAGGATAGGATAATGTAAGTCATTATCAGGGATGTGTCGATATACTGGTGACAGCTCCCACATCCAGACCATCTTTCAGCCGAGAAGTACTGGCCAACACTCCAGCATGGCAGTATTTTAGGGCAATCTGCTGGGTTGTTCATTATCCACAGGTGGAAGGAACAATCTAGTGGTGACTGCATCCATTTCTCTTTATCAAATCTTGAGACTGTAACGGCCTGAGAATAGGTATTTTTGCATCTACACCCATATTTAATAAAGATGGCCTTTCAACTATCCTTTTCTGTTTCACATCAAACTCTTCTCCCCTCCAAACACAATCTGCCTTGTACTTATCAAGCCATGATTAAACTCAAGTACAGTTTTACTTCAAAATTTGTAATAGTAGAACATTTTCAGCCCATCAGAGCTGAAGATTAAACCGTGGTCTGATCTGGTTAAGCGTTCTCTGTCAACAGAATCGACAAGTTCATGTATTACAGCTCCTGCGAGAGCCTGTGGAAGTTGCATGTCTGGCACCTTTAGAGATAAGCCTGTTAATGATTAGATGCATGCTACACCCGAGTATTTCTTCTAATTTTAAATATCTTGCTCAGCAACTCTGGATGTTACCAGGGATGCCTCCTCTCCTAAGAGGAAACCGGTCCTTTCTACAAGTTTGCATTTCACCAGTTGCATCTAATAGAAACATCAGCAGCAAATAGATGAAATTAAGTCTCTGCATACTGCATCTTTCTACGGCTCAGATTTGGACTCTGTCTGATAAGAACTTATTCATTTGGGATTTAAAGGGAAATCGCTGCAAACAATTCAGGAAACTGCTCTATAGCTTAACGATGTAGAAGGGTGTTGGAGGCTGCAGCAGACAATCTAACATTGTATTAATTTGTAGCTGAGCAGAGATTCGGAAAAAGGGTGCAGGAGGAACATTTGATGCTGAGAGAAACAGAATAATCATAGTCAGCAAACAGAACTTTAAGTGGATGAAGTGAAAATGTCAGGTATGTTATATGAAAAAGGTCATTGAATTAAGAATTACACAGTGATTCTACACAGCAGCCCCTTTAAGCTTTGCAAGTGGGCTGAACTCCAAGTGAAAAGTGACATTTACACTTAGGATTGTTTCTTTTTGTGTAAGTGTTTTTGTCTTCTAAGTCTTTACTCATTTTATGAGAGGTATGAAACAATCTCTAGACACTTAAACATTAATCTATTTATGTTATTTTAACATTTAGTATTCTCTTTCATTCATGCAAGTTAACTATTGGATTTGAGGCTTTTCAGTGATGCCCCATTGGAAGAGGTGTATGAAACTTTTACTATATTCAGCACGTAAGTATCAAGTGCGTAATTTCAAGAATCTTCACCTAATAGAAACTAAATTTCCCCTCAATTTTATCTCACTAATATCCTCAGTCTTGCCTCATTTATTTCACTGCAGAACTCAAAGAATAGAAGATTTATAAGCACTATCATACTGAGTAAACGCCGACTTCAGAGAAAATGCTATATTCAGCTAAGCACTTCATTTGTATACTCAAATTGTATATTTGGGGATTTAATTTTGATTAATTTTCAAGGACTTCCATCCTCATTGCAGATTGCTGCAGTGATTGAAGGTTGTTTGGGTTTTTTTAAACTAAAGTCACATTAGACACGTACTCAACTGGCTGTGAAGCACGCTGTGAGAAAGTCAGCAAGGCTTATCTCTGTGCTGACCTTTTAGCTGCCGCCTTTCGACTGTGTAGAGCCATCCTCCGCTTGCCTCAAGATCTGGTCTACGATACATTGGTGAGCCACAACTGCAGTCAGCAGCACCAGTTGTGCGAGGGCTTTAAGCAGTGGCCGGGTCGGTGAATACCAGGCATACGGCTGCTTTCCTCACCTCCGGACCCAAGGACTGCCGTTTTCTACCTGCTTGCATGGAGGCGAGTTTCACAAGCGAGGTGCTGTTGGCGGGCTAGTATTAGAGAGACAAAAGTTTGTCATACTGATGATCTTGCTAACGTAATAGTTTTCAAAAGTTAAGTCTTCCATATAAAACAAGTTTTACGTCTGTATTCATAGATACCACCACTTCATTTCCTCCTCCATCTCCCCATATGTCCATATTCAACCAATTTTGGAAACGGAGAAGGTATATAAACCTAATTTAAACTAAACCCAAACTCCCACAAGACAATAAGCCCCCCTGGTTTTGAAAGCGGGAATTAAAAAGCCACAGGGTATTTATGAAGAAAACTTCTGATTTAAATGTTTTATATGTTAATCTTGAACTATAAAGACAATAGTAGTTCTCACAGATGTCTATGCTATTAATCTCTAAGATCTAGAAACTGTGACCCAAAAAACCCAACCAAAAAAACACTGAACAAAACTGAACCTTCAGTTTGCCCAGGGATGTGAAAAAAGCAGCAGTACACTATACAAGACAAACAGCTTCAGGAAGCAGCACAGTGTTAACACAGAACTGGCCAAAACAGAATAAAGTAAAAATAGAAGAACTTAACGAAAAGTAATTGTTTCTTCCTCCTAACACCTAAAGTATTTCTTAACCCACAGAAATCTAAAATAACTAGCAGTTAAGGTGTTCCGATAACACATTATGTAGAAGCAAATAGTTATCGGGAGCTCCTCATTCAGTAAAAAGGAAAATACTCGCACCTTCATGTCTTAATGATGCATTCAAGCAATGATTGTTTGCATGTGTGAATTTTGTATGCAGATCTTCACCAAAACAATGAAAAAGTTCCTTTTGAAAACTCATCTTTTTGGTTATGAAAGACACTTTCTTCAAAGACATCTGTCTAATCAAAAGTGACTTATTTCCTACATGTTTTTCAATGCATTCCCTGAGATTACAGTTAACAGCACTCTGACACGATGCCTTTCTGCTACCCTATATACGCTGCTGTCACTTGTATTATACAGCACGAGGGAGTCACAGTTGCTAGAGATGCTTTCCTCATCTGTTCCATTATAAATGACTGGTTTAGCTCTCAACTTGAGAATTGTCAATCTAGCTGCAAAACTCCAATGATTTATCATGTATGCTGCATTTCAATCAACTCCTTTTTCCTAGTAACACTCAACTTTTTTCCCCACCTCAATCCGCATCTTTGGTATCACCACCAAAACCTTTTTAGCCATAAACCAGGGTATGCTTATAGCCTCCTCCCTCCAACCTGTGACCCTTGCTTTCCAAAGTCTGCTTTTGTCGCTATTATGAATGGACAAATATACTGGCTTTTATCACACTGACGACCAGCACTAACTACTGCTGTTTCTAGTCTCTACATATTTTTTTTTTTGGTAGAAAGCAAAGTTATCTCAAAAAAAGGTTGTTCTCACCTCAGTTTGTATTATCTACTCCCCTTTATATATCTGATTAATGATTGTGGCTACTTTCTTATTGTTCCACAGGCAGCCAAAAATGAGGTGTGATTTTTTTTTCCTCCATTGGAATGATTTAGATGGCTTTTCATGCAAAGTTTAATTACAACTCTGAAAATAAGCTTGCTTTAGGCTATTAGGAAAGAACATAGGAAAAAGCTTGAACATTTCCTGTTTCCAATTTCCTTATAAGATACTATACTTAGTAAGTCCACTTTTTCACAGTCTAATAACCTGCCTTCCAACTTTTAGTTACACAAATTCTTTCAGTTAAGATGCTTCACACGAAAAAAAGATGTGTATTCTTCAGTATTTGTCAAGACTATATCTGAGGATAAGGGCATAATTTGTCATCTTCTGAGCAAAAGCACTTGTTAGATTAAAAGCAAATGTAGCTATGTACATAGCTCTAAGTGAAGTAAGCATGTTTATTAGTGTGGTGGTTTAAGAAATATTTTGTTCAGAACCCCTTGTATGTACCAAGGCTATTCATAATTTCTTAGGTACTTAGCAAAGAGTTTATTTTTTTTGATCTCATCAAAACTTAAGGCAAGCTATCAAGCTCTACAGAAGTATTACATAAAGAATTAATTTTAAAGGCATTTTTAAGATCAGCTTCAAGAAAGACTAAACAGATGTTCAATTCCAAACCTGTGCAAAAGCTGCCAAGTGCTAAAAGGAAAGGGCAAATGGATTCTAAAGGATAACTGATCCTAAGTCACTATCATACCTTGTTCAGATAATAAGAAATAATCTATCAACTGTTTTGACATTTTTCCATATTATACATGAATATTTTTCTAGGTCTAAAATTTTAAAGAAAACACAAAGTAGGCTTAAATTATTTGCATAGATATATATATTTGTTGCTGTAAAAAAAAAAAAAGCCCCAGCACAGTATATATGCCTGACAAACATAATCTAAAAATACCCGGGTTTGGGGCTACAAACTTCTTATGAAGGAACCTCAGTGATTATATTGCTGCTAGTTGTGTAATATACAAATTCAGCTCAGAGATGAGTGCTTCTCTTATCGCGTGCCCTTACACTTACTGTCTGCAATTCAGTTTTCATTCAATCCATCACTATATCAAAAGAGACAGCCCTGCAGCATCGGGAATGGAATAGGATCAAGTCACTAATTTTGACTTTTAAGTCCAAAACGTATTTCTGCCACCAAGAGAAACTCCCCCTACGCCAAATAACAACCCACATACAGCTTTGTTTTGCTTTTACAAAGCTGTGAGCTAAGATGCTTAAATATCTTGTCAAATAGCTTAAAATGTAATTATTTTACATATATTTGGACATTTAGTTTAAATTCTTTTCTTTGGTAATACCTATAAATTCCTTTTTTTGAGCACCTATCCACATAGTAGCTGTAAAAGCTACCTCTCTTGAAGCCAGTAAAATAGAACAGCAGCCAAAATTGAGTCATACACTTGTCAAAATGTTGCTTTAGGAATTCTTAAATGGCAGCTGCTCATAAGAGGCAAAAATAGAATCCAAATCCTAACAACACTGTCCTACTGGAAAAGTTTGTACAATGCATCCAAGATTAGTTCAGACTATCAAACTGATTAGTAGAGGGTGCCGTAAACCTGCCAAGCAATAATTAAACATACCTGCATGAGTCCTCACATTATAAATTATTTAACACAACATCTGAGTACTGAGAATGTTAGACCTGTATCTGTATTCAAACAGATACACTTAACTAAAATACTCAACTGCGACAAGCCTGAATTAGGTAACCAAGTCACCAAGTATGTATAATCCAATTCCATTTGTTGCTTAAAAACTGAGTTGTGGTATCAATGCTAGATCACAGAGAACCATTTTTTGCTATTTAATACGTGTGGTTTTAGCAACCCAGGTATCAGTACTGGAAACAGATAAAGCCCCAAGCACTACTCTACAAATACAACCTCAAATTTCTCACAGCAGCAGGATGACACAAAATATGATCTTGTTTACACTGAGATGTCAACAATTTAAATATAGAAAACTATGCTCATAATTGACAAATAATCTATTCTATAATATTTCATTTTACATAAAATATTTTGACTTTGACTATTTTTTGTAATTCTCTGCAATTAAATTTACATTAGAGTTTAACTACAATGTTTATTTTTCAAGATTTACATTACTGTAAAAGGTTGCATGTTTTAGCTATTTCTACTGCAGGAATTTACATGCTTTTTAAAACTGTTTACCTTATTTATTTAGCTCTGCTACTGAAACTTTTTTTTTTTTAAACACAGATGCTGTATAGTATTGGAGATTATTCTGCAAATTGTCACATACAGGTGGATAAAAGTGAACTTGCAACTCAAAACACTCTCTCAAGAGGCAGCTTCTACAGTGACACTGAACCTGAAGACCCTGATTTTGCATACTGATAGTGCTCTTAACAGATTATCCTATTACCGTCTATCAAAACAGCTGCGCTATTATTCTTCCACACTATTATAACTGAATGAGTTTTCACAGATACGTACTGACAACCTTCGCAAATTAGCACCAAATGCCTGTGAACATTCATAACCTTCCCAATTCAAATGATTAAAACAAATTAAAAAAAACCATGCCAGTCATGTAATTATGAGGCAAAATAGAGTATTATCCAAAAACATCAACAGGTAAACTAAAACTGTGCAAATGCATTAAAATAAGCCACAGCCATCTGAAAAAACAACTAGCTTATGCAGCAAGTACAAGACAATGATTTTGGAGTAAACAAGTTTCCTGTATACAAAAAAATCTCTTTAAAATGTAGCTTCTTCATTTCAAACAAATTCTAGGTCTTATGAGATATATATAGGCCTTATGAGATATTTGCATTGTCTATTTCAGACACCAAATACTTTCTTTAGTAACTGAAACTCGTAAGTTTCAGATACTGAAGTAGTAAAATCAAGATGACATTCAGTGCAATAATCTTTAAAAAAGCCAACAAATCATTACAACATTGAGCTGCTGGGGAAAATACTATTTATTATACATTTAAATACAAATTTGAAATGTGTTGTGGACACATCTGCAGGGTTATAGGTAAAAAATAAGCATTTACAAAGTTATGTTCTGCATCTCTCCAGATTGATGCTTCAAAAAAAATTTCACAAAATACCAAAAGTTCATCTTTGTAAGAACAGCAAAGACAGTAACGCTTACAATCTTTTGCTTGGCAGATTATCTTTGTTCCCTCCCTGCATAAAGTACCTAAAGTTTGTAAACAGTCTTTAAAAGTGTTAACAGCTTTAAGGAATGTGTAATCACAGTTCATATGGATTCGTCCCGCAACAAATTATAATGCTACACAGTAGTTTCATGTTTCCATAACCCAGTTCTAATATTACCAGTACTGTCTGCAGTGAGCAAGGGTCCATCCTGTCCACTGCTTTTAAGTGGTCCATTCTGAATGGCTAAATTTAAGCCATAAGATTTTTGTTGGTTTTCAAGTTCAACCGCTATTGGTTTCCTTAGAATATCTTTTTTGTTGTTAGTAGATATTGTTTTTTCAGTATTTCTGCTACTTTTTGGAAGTGTACTGCAAGCATCACTGCTATCTTGTTGGGATTGGTTATACTGACGTTCTCTATATGCCAAATAGGCTCTTCGGCTCCTTGAATGCCCTTCGCTGTTGCTTTGTCGACTTTTAGGTAAGCCATTTTGCACACTTCCTTCCACACTCGTGGGAACATCATACGCATATTCCCTCAATACTGCAAGCCTGCTAGCACGATGTCCCTTGCTTCGGTTCTTATGATGCCGACTTGGGTGTCCATTTGTCCGAAACTGTACCTCTAACGGAGCTACATGCATTTTGATATCATTATCCACTGAATGTTCAGTGAGACTGTTATCAAGTTGAGGACCCGTGTTCAGTGGCAGAGAAGTAGGGTGGCACTGAGCTGCTGCAGCTTGTAAGTTAGTTAGTTTACAACCTTGAGAAGAATTTTTCAGGCTTGATGCACTTTTATTTGTGCATGAAGATTCTGCGCTACTGTTGGTGCACTTAGGGGCCTCTCCATTGGTTCCACTGGAACTGGAGGGCTGAACGTTTACTTGCACTGAATATGTACTCCTTCCAGGGCAGCAAGTCGTTATCCAAGCATGCCTGACATCTTCCCTGTTAACGCAATGGTGAACCATAAGAAAGGCACTGAGGCTTAAACACGTTGCCCCAAAAAAACAGCTGAAGATCAGGTCCATGGGATAATACAGGGAAACTGACAGAGCTCCAAAGATCCACAGAGCAACATACAAAAGCAAGGTAAGGCCCACTCCCAGCAGCTGTGCCTGAAAACTGTGTTCATTCTCCAAAGCAGATGTGGAAACTAGTGACACCGACAATGAGTCTTGATGAGCCAGTTCCCCGTGTTCACTGGTGGCCAGACGCTGCTGTTCCTCAACAGGTTCCTTAAGTTCATATTTACGTTCAGGGTGACGTTTTAGTTGTATGAATATGCTGAGAAAATACATACAGTTTATGAAAATTATAAAGCTAGCTGGTCCATAAAATGCTCCTAAGCTAGGTTCCCAAGTCATCCAGCAACTGGAAAAGAAACAAACCAAAGAATCAAAATTAACCTCTTCTCACAAGTCACGCTTTATCAGTTCTTAATGGTACTTTGAAATGATCTTGGCTGTGTTACATTTTCTGGAAGAATCAGAATTAATTGCAATGAGTACTTAGGAAAGCAAACCCATGAAATCTTATGACAGAGCTTTCAGTTATATGGTACTTACTAAGGAGCATTAGGTCTGCTGCCATAATTTCGGATGTTTGCTGCTGCTGTTATTCCACAAACTATGACAGGGATCCCTCCACCAATAAGGTAGAACCTAAAAAGTAAAGCCAGTACATCAGTGGCTGCTTAATGGCAATGGATTTTATTCTGTCACCACAAAGGAAATGAGAGCTTTCCATAATTCTGGAAATACGCAAGTTCTTTAAGAAAATAAATAGGGTGAATCAGGTTTGGGCTTTGGTAGTATAAATTTTTTCTAATATTTCCTCACTACCATTTTTTTCCTGTTGTAAACCACCTCTCTCACAGCTGTTCACCTCCCTCGCAGGCACTGAACAAAGGCATACACGGTTAGAAGGAAGAAGCAAAAGCTGGCAGTCAACAGTTGTAAACTGCTGGAAGAGAATAAGGAAACTTAGAAGGAAAATAGTAAGTGGTATGTCTCTTGTTCCAGAGATGAACTTGCCTAATATTATGGACACTGTGTCCAGAAGATCAGCCATAAGAACTCTTGTTGCTTGGGTTTTTTGTGCAGAAGGGTTCGGGCGGTGGTGTCGGTGTTGTTTTTATTTATTTATTTATTTTTAATGGACTCTGTAATTTCACAGTATATACCTCCGGCTTCCCTGTGGTGGTGTTAATAAAAACTGTATGCTTTCACAAGGATGAAGGCATATGTTGTTAAGAGTATGTAACTTTTCACTCCAATTTCTGTGAATTCACATTGAACTCATTAGTGGCAGATCAGTAATTACTGACAATCATTCAAATTAATGGCACTCTGTCCTGCATCTTATGCTAATCCAGTCCAAATTCAGATCAGAACACACAGTGAAAACCGCTACTGTGACATATGGATGGGTAGTTGGTTTTGTCAACAAAAGACACCTATTCCGATGGTCCTGGACCTTTCCACTGCATTTCAGATATTCAGAAGTTACTGCTGTCTCACTTGAGATGCAAAACAACAGTCTAAAATAAATTAAGTCTTTCTTGGAAGTCTAGGAACGCTAAATATATTGCACAGCTGCTGAATCCTACAAAGATCAAATTCTGTCACTGGTTTATTCCATATCCTGATGCAGCAATCAGGAGCTGGCCAGATGAAACAGATCTTTATGGCAGATTTTACTCTAGTTATCTTTCACTACAAATTACTAAACCACTGCCTCAAAGATGCACCACTACTCACACATGAACAGTTCAGTGAAGCTGGTTCTACACAAGGCAAATTGTTACTGGTAGGAGAGAAAAGCAATATGGATTGTTTGCAGCCGTAGGTCAGTTTGCTGTATTGAAGGAACATGTTTACAGCTGGCCTTGAACCAGACCAAGACACGAAGAACCAACACCAAAAAAAAAAAAAAAAGGCATTTATGTGTCTAAGTCTTCAGCAATTCCTAAGAGCCCAAATTACAAACCAAAGCTATCATGCAGCAAAGAGCTGTATGAACAGAATAGTAACTAAAAAACATATACAAAGCATTCTAAAGGAGATGCAGTAATATTAAGATTTTGGGGCAGAATGCTGTACAAGCTAAAACTTTTCCTTAAGTTAGATCAAAAAGAGGAAACACTAATGACATGGGTACACAGGAGGTATTACAATGGTACGGAAAAAGACAAACAGTGAAATGTTATGTTTCTAAGTAGAACATTCACCCAGTATTTGTATTATAGTACTACAAATATTTGTATTTATTTTAAATAAAATTACAAAATAACAGATATTTGTATTTTATTTTATTTCATGCTTTATATGAAGCATGCCATTATTAAGATCTTCAGCAAGGCTCTTTGTAAAGCAGTTCTTTTATGTGTAAAAAAAAAAATAAAATTGAGCCTGTTTCCTTTTGTCTTGGTTGGAGCCTGCTGAATAAAACCCCTTTTCTGCATGACAAACTCCATTTCCTTTGTGATTGGCAGCTGAGGACCTCAGTTATTTTTACACCCTCTTGCCTGGCATGGCAATGCAATGTACTTGGCATAAAGTTTTTCAGTTAAGAAATTTCAATCACTGCCAAGTGTTGCACTACCTTCTCAACACGGCTACTGTGAGCCACAGCAAATCTCTTCTCTACTGTCTATAGTGGCTTTTGCAGAACACCAGATCCATTTCAAAGTCTTTTTCCACCTTGTTCATGACCTGTGACAAAGTCCCATTAACAGTGAATGAGCATCATCACCAGCAATGTTGTCTTACGTGCAATGAATTTCCCAAAATAAAGAATAAAGCTTATCTATGCTAGATGGGAAGGAAACTTAACAGGTGTGAAGTCCTCCCTCACAAAATACCTACAGAAATGAAGATCAGCGTAAACATCATGTCTATCGTCTGCAAGGTGGACTTCTTTAAACCCAAAGAACACAAAGCAGAATAATTTACATATGGCAAATAAGGAGAAAAATGTGTACCTACATATATCTATCAGGGTGGGGTTTTTTTCTGTTCCAAAAGACCCTTTGTAATTCTGAAAAGCGTGAAGGCAAACAGAGAATCAGTTGTTTTGTCTCCTTAAACTCAAGAAACAGGGGGTCTGACAACAGTAGGTGACTGGTTCCAAACAAGCAAGAAACTGGCACAAAATTGTTTGCCCTATGCTACTATGGGTAGGGTTTTTTAGAACATAAGTTTAAAAGACAACTGAATGAAAAAAAAAAAATCTTTCTATGGCTGTTCCATGCAAAAACATCACATATCTGACTGAGGAAATCCCTTATCTGCAAGAAGTTGGACATTGAGAAAAATCTAAAAAATATGAAGTATGTTTGCTCTGTTCTGATACTTGTCTCCAGAGTTACTGCCATTGTCACAGACAAGGTGTCCAGATCTGAAATGGTATGTACGTGTTTATGTCTATGCAGAGCTGAGCCTGTGAGGCTGGTAATTTTACTGTAACATTTTCCAAAGCAAGAACTCCATGAAAAAGGATTAAAAAAATAAAAAAATCACCACAACAGATTTTAAAATTCTACTCAGTACCCTGCTGGAAGGCGCACACAGTTGGTGATGGGCATGATATCCTGCAGTGAATAAAACATTTTTTTTTCTTAAAATAAAAGTAATAAAAGTTAAGGAAAGCAAAGACAGCACTTAAGTGGTATAAATATTAACCTTCTACCTTCTATCTTATTAAATATTTCTATAAGCTCATATATAGTACTGCAAATTTTAGTTGATGATATTCAGAAAAGCATTTCTGATTTTCTGCAGTCTCTGTACTTTAAAAGCAAGCTTTCTAAATATTTGCCTATAACTAATCAAAGTTAGTCAACTTCTGCCACCTTGTGGAGCATTTCAGCTTAGCATTTTTTAATTAATATCCAGAGGCTCAGTAAGCTATATGAAGAAAGTATGTTAATGTTTTCCATTAAAAATATTTCACACAGGGTGAATTTCACAGATTATTTTTGACCCACTTCAGTGATTTCAGAAATAAAAATTCTAAAAGGAATGCCTCACAACGAACACTACTTTTATTTGATGAGTGACACCTATTTTTCAAATTATTTATAAGCAATCTTTAGAAAAACATATTAAAACTTTACTTACTTAATTTGCAGTGTTTGTTAATTGTGTGATAACACAGTTCTCCACATTCTTTCTTCTATGATAATTTAATGGGAAGTGTTGCTATCTAAAGTCCTAATCAAAGCCCCAGTGGTGACGCTGAAATACTATTTCTTAATTGAAATACCAATTTCTTAATTTACAAATTGGGAACACAGCATTGCAACAGTAATATGCTAAGACCAATCATCCTTCACCTCATTCTCCTTAACATAATGCTGAGGAAGAGAAAAATCTGGAAGGGACTTTATGGACAAAAAAAACCCCAAACCACCACAAACCAAAAAAAACCAAACCAGTAGTGACCTGTTACATTTTCTGGTAAGAATACAAGCATAGCGACCTGGGAAATCATGAGCTGCAGACACAAACAACAGGCTCACCTCAGCATCGGTCTGGGTGGAGGAGGTGGCTCATCAGGATCTTGACATCTTTTTGCTTTTTTGGTTACTTGCTTGTAAATATTACGAGATGTCACTCCCAGCCACAGTACTGTCGCAAGAGTAGAATAATGGAGAATTATCCCAACCTTAAAAAAATAAAAATAAAAATGAATCCTCAAACATTTCCTTTATACCAAGTTAAAACCTAATTATTTAACATGCAACTTGCATAAAGCCTGAATTTTCAAAGGCTCAGTTCAAGAGAAGAAAGAACCCTCATATTTCAATATGACCGCTATCTTACTATCAGTTGAGTCTGGAAAGGCTACATAGATACATTTTCCTCTAGTGGAAGGAAAACTTAACGTGGGAGGAACTTTGCTGGCCAACATTTTGAATGTTACATATCAATCATACACTTTAGGAAACTGTATTTTATTAAACACTTAACTTTAAAATATTTTGTGTTACAGATGATATTCAAATTGAAACAAGTAAGGGATCAGCAAGTTAACGATACTGTAGTAACTACGTAGTAGGCAGCAAAATATAGACAGCTAACAAACTCATCAGCAATTTTAACATAATGCAAAAAAAAAAAAAAGAAAGTGTCATACTTTAAATATTTAACCAGCCCAAACGTTAATACAAAGTCATCCTCACAGACTGACTGGGCACCACTGTTAAGAAAATGGTTGTCTGTCAGATCCTTTTGCATCTGCAGTATTTTATAAACTGAACATTGTTTTCTTAAAAAAAGTTCCGGGAATTCCCAAGTCCCCACAGTTTTGTCGCGGAAAGGCCCAATCTGGTTGTCCTGTATTTCTGTACTTATAAGCCAACACTGAGATTAAGTGACTGCAGGTTTCATATGTCCCTTAAATGACGGCACATGTGCATGGAAGAGGTGACACTTCAGTTTCTGTTAAGATGACTGGAGAAGGGTTTTTTGCAAGTTTCAATCAACAGTAAAAGCACAACTCTCCAACAACCCATCCATATCACAGAATTTCTCTTGGAGGATTTTTGTCTCCAAGAAGGCAAGAAAAAAAGATTACAGTTTATCAAAATATTTCCTCATCTCTCTCTATATAATGTGTGTGTGTGTGCGCACATGCATATGCATGCACACAGACTAGCATTCTCTTTGTATTTGTAGGAGAAAAATCAGGGACATATTTTATTGTAACACTTTGAACCATGAACCTAATAACTACTGTAAATTCAAACAAAAAGCATTCTAGAATATTATGGTGAGGGATTAGAAACTTTTATGAATCAGTAGATGGAGTAAAGAAAATATTAAATACATTTCACTGATACCATTCCAAAGCGGCAACTATTACTATACTGCAACATTGCAACTGAATTAGAGATGGCCAAATCTTAGCAGAACAAATCATTACAAAAGAGGAGTCTCAATGAAGCTATTGATGTTTGTTCAGAGAAAGCATGGGTCTTTTGACTTGAACCACTTCTCTCTCCCTCCCTTCAGGATATACTGAGCAATATTTTAATACCTGTGGAAATCAGTTTTCACGTGGTCTGTAAAGGCCATATACAGGCCTATAAAACAATTTCACAATAAGTAAGTCTCAAAAATAAAACTAACAGGTAAAACTTATTTTTTGTGATAGCATTTTGAGCAAAAAAAAAAAAAATTCTGTTCCACTATTGAAATACTTTTCCAATTTTCAAGACCAAACTACTCATCTTCATGGCAGGATGAAAATACAAGAGAAATCTTTAAGGTAAAAAAAAAAAGAGATTGATTTTCTTTTGTCTAAATTTTACATTCTGATGAAAATGCCTGTACAGTACTACTGTTCTGTAGGAGGCAAGGGGGGTGCTTACATATGTAGGAGTATGAAATTGGTAACTATTTTTTTCAAATGTTTGTATGTTTACTTACTGCTTGGCAAATGCTGGCATTCCTGGTCTGAGTTATGCCTCCAATAAACATCACACACGTCAGGAAAATATGAAAGCTCAGGTTAACTAGCATATGCCAGCTTTTTACACTGATCCTGATCACACTGTTAAAAGAAACAAATTAGACAACATAAACCACAGCTGCATTATTGTCTATCAGAAACTAGCAAGATACACTTGTGATAAATGAGATATAATTACTGTTAATGATTGTTTGACTACCACATACTTTGTAATCAAATATAATCTCTGGTCTTCATCATAAGAAATTAAAACACCCTCCTATTAACTAGCTTTATACAACTATTTGGGGCCTGATTCAAAAATTTCAGGCTTCAAGCTTTCACATCAACAGAAATGTAAAAGGCTGAACAGTTTCTTAAATTCTACCACCATTCTTGAGTGGTCGCTTCTTTCATCATGAAGCAAAAGTGAAGAATTAAAAAGATAAATAGTTATGAGAGCTAAACTGTCATACCCAAGAACAGATGAAATAGCTACTTGTTTAATTCTTAGTTTGCATCAACAAATTTTATAGGAAAAAAAAAACCCAAATGCAATTTACTATATCATGCTCCTATAAAAAAGTAGTCCTAAGCACTATGAAAGTAATTTTTTTAGTCTAGTAATTTTGATTCATACCTGTGATGGTATATGTAACTGACTATGATCATCAACAGGCACATTAGCAAAACCATGGCAGTGGCATAAATTACTGGATGCAAAAGATCAGCTGGCTGCGTATATAATTCAGCTCCTGTCAAGTCCTGACAACAAAAATAAAATTAACATTAGTCCACCTTATCTCTTCATTTTGCGGGGGCAGGGGGAAATGGCAGAGGAAACATAAAATAAAGAAGTAACAGGAACCTTCTACATGAAATCCGTTCCCTCCCACCCCAACCCTCCAATTATTTATTATTTGATGTTGCTGGCTTTCTTCCACAATTACCTGCTATTCTGGCTGACCTTTATAGATGCAGTCACACATCTTATAGAACAGTTAAACTTCATATATGCTTGAATATACAGAGAAGTTAGCAGCTCACAGACACACACCATTTTTTTCTTCTTAAAATACTTATGTGAATGGCATGTAGAACTGTGTGTTTCAGTTCTGATTAATATCTTCTGCAACAACCCAAAGAACGTTACAGAAAGTGCCCTCAGCAAGTCTGCAGATGATGCTATAGACTGGGAAGACTGATCAATAGATTGGAGGACATTCAGAGGGATGTTGGTGAGCCAGAGAAATGGGCTGATAAAAGATCATGAAATTTAGCAAAGGAAAATGTGAAAAGATCCGCATCTGGGATGGAATAACCCCATGCATGCAACAATACAGGCTGGGCACTGGACTGAACAGAAAGCAACCAAAGAACCACTCGAGGGTACTGGTAGACAAAAGTTGACCACAAGTCAGCAGTGTAGCCTGCAGCCCAAGGCCACACTTCGCTGTACTAGCACCAGCACAGCAAGTGGGTGAATTGATTATTCCCTTCTGTACAGCACTGCGAGACCAACTCTGCAGAACTGTCTTCAATTTGAGGCTCCCCAGTACAAGAAAGGATCCAGTACATACTGGCCGAAGCAAGTCTAACAGATTACTGGGATGACTAGCAGGCTGAAGCACACAACATCTGAGGCTGAAAAAGCTGGGTTTGTTCATCTTTGAGAAGAAAAGGAAGACAGAAAAAGTTTAATTATTATATTGAACTACCTACTGTATAAAGAAGACTGAGTCAAACTCTTCTTGGAGCTGAACCATGAAATGATAAGAGGCAATGGACATTATCAGCAACATGGAAAATACTGATTAGACACAGGAAAAAAATTCCAATGACAGCGGTCACATACTGCCCAGAGAGACTGTGTAATCTCTGTCCTTGGAGATACTCAAAGCTTGACCGACTATGATCTGGAGCAGCATGACCCGACTTTGAAGCTGATGAAACTTTGAGCAGGTAACTGGATCAAACGACACCCAGATGTTCCTACTAGACTGTTATTCTATGATTACTGCTTGACCAGAATAGATAGTTGATAACTCCAATAGAATTCAACAGCTCATATAGATCCGTTAAGTTTTCTGAACCCACCCATCAAAACATTACTCAGAGTAAGCATGAAATGGAACCTCGGACTGTTAAAGCATGGCAGTATTTCAAATAACATCTGAAGAGTGACATTTTCATCTACTAACAAGAATAGCAAGAAGAAATAATTCTGTTTGGATGCAGTTACAATTTACTAGAGTTCCATTTCCATAATTGTAATGAACACTGAAAAAAACCATCAGTCCCTTCCAGCACAAAATAAAACAAATTTGCTTAACTAAGACCAGTGTAAAAATCTATTAAAAATAATTTTTCAGAACAGACAGGATACAGAAACTTCTCTCACCTATAATTCTGAGTGAGTCACTCAAATCTCTAGAGTTGACAAAGTTCAAAAGTGTGCTGGGGGAAAGGAGAACAAATTTGGCATTCACAAAGAACAGCAGAACTCTAGGAGGAACCTTCAGTTTGTTTTGAGAAAAATCACAGTGATATACAATCTGTTTTTAAGGTTAAGACAGGTAATCTGATTTCACGGACAGGAAAAGAGTTCTTGAATTGAGGCTTACAATTAAATTAGAGTCAGCACTCTCTTCACCATGCCTTCAATTGTTCTTTCATCAGGATATAAATTTGTTATTCCTAACTAACTCACCAACCTCAGTTCAAACTAATTTAAACAAATTGTAAGTTTGATTTTTATGTATTTGGTTTTCTTTGGCACCTGGAAAAAACACTTTGGGAAAGATCGCAAGATATTACGCTTCAGGCAGCCAGTGTCATCTGATTTCAACACTACCCACGGCCTGGTTGATATCCAGCTGGAGATCCCTAGGAACTCATTGTTGCAAGCATGAGTGACTGTATTGTCACATATAGCCAGTGAGTATCTGAGAACAGAAACTGTAGGAGAATTCCAGTTGCTGCTTCCAGATTAGTGACAGGTAACAAGATGTCACACATGTATTGGTGTGAACTTAGAGAACAAAAGAACAAGAAATGGCAAGATTTACAATAATCTTCTAAAACGTCTGAGAAAGTATCCCTAACCTAGCTAGCAAAGACCTTGACCCAGTACCCACTAAGTCAATGGAATTCTTACCCATTGCACTGACACTTTTAATGAGACCTATGAAAAGGAGTGAGAAGACCTAATAATGTTATTTCTGAGCTAAACTGATCCTAAATAATAATTTAATAAAAAAAGAATGACAATAAAATAACAGTAGAGATGACATTAAGAAGAACATTGGGGCATTTATAGCAAACTAGCAGAACTTTCTTCTCAACTACTGTTGCTGGGTTTTTTTCTTCTGCTGCAGGCCTATAATAATGAGATTTCAGCTGAGCCTCCTGGTTATCTCTTCTATTATTAAACAGTGGTTAAAATTATTTCCAAATAAATACAAAATTTTATAACTCTATCTTCCTAAGTCACTAGATTATAAAACTAGGCACTCAGTTACGGGTTTCCTTATCAGAAAGGACTTTACATTACATTCTGCAATGTATAAAGACGGGCAGTACATTACAACCTGATTTCTTCTACGCACATGCATACTAAACTAAAGTAGACCCCAAAAAAAAGAGTAAAATAACCCTGATTAAGTTATTTGCCATCCAGTTAGGATGATGGAATATTGCATTCAGGTCCCTCCTGCCACTACTGTTCATTTATTTGATGTCAATGACAACTGCTGAATTAAAAGCCAAACTTCTAAAACTGAACCCAGAAGAATTTCCTATGAGCCTGAGACCAGAACCCAGACTTTCACAACACTGTAAGAGTCTACAAATGAAATCGGCTACTATGGCTTTTTTTAGTTAATATATGGATAGGCATTATGAAAATCTTTTTCAGCAGCTACTTACAACATCCAGAGCTTTTGCAGTTTATTAACTGCATGAAAAGAACATCTGACAGATGAACATTACTCTGTCCTCCTCCACTCACCCCCTTGTCTCCAGTCCCTACAGCCTAACATTTTGGGAAGCAGCTAAATATTTAAGGCGTACCAGTTTGGAGCAAGCATAGAATGAGAACCATTGGCAGAAAAGGAAGAAAGTTGCCTCTTCTCCTAACTTTTTTGATTTCTGATTGTCAAGAGTTCTCTATAAAACTCACAATAAGATATTGATTATAATCTTACCATGTATTAATTTAGAAATAGTCATTTACAGCAGCAGACTAAATATGCTCTTCATTTTTCTTCCTCCAGATGGCAGGAATGCGACCAATTTAAAGCATACTCTCTCTTTACATGCATACTACACATACAAATGAAGTTTAATACCATTTTAAAGGATGCTGTTATGTCTTAGGAAAGGATTATATATTTAAAAAATATCAAAGGGAACGATAGGATTGTAACAGTTTGAAATAATCTAAAACAGTACCTTCAGAGGTAAAGTGAAAAGTTGCTCTCTGAGCTCTTTTAAAAATCTTGGTGTGTAAATCTGAATTTTGTTTATGATGAGCTTTTTGCTATTCTACTATTTAATTCTCATAAAAGGAGGATTTTTGAAACTTTGAGTTGCGGAACAAAAACAGCAACTTCTCGCGCACTGATCATCATAAAGGAACCCTCTTTCTTACATGTATGATTACATAAAAAGATGTATTTAATTCCACACAGAGCGCATTAACTACAACAAAACCCATACCAAATTTACACTTAACAATATTTCCTAAACCTCTTACTATTTCACTCAGCTTCCTATGAACCTACCATTTTTATGTATCACATTTTATCATTTAGCATCTGTGGTGGTGACTGATGAGCAGGGTAACAGTCACCATCTGTAAAAAGGGAAGCTTCCCAGGCCAAATTCTAAAACAAAGAGCTCTGGGAACAAAGAAATCCTACTTTGTAACTGAAGAGCACAAAAACAAGGTGTCTCGCTCATTTCTTCTTTAACTATCAATGTATTTTAGAACGAGTTAACCATTTTATTGACATCAATATGCTAAGACCAGAGTTCAGATACTTTTTTTTTAAGCAATATTTCAAAAATAGTAACTAAGTGTTTTGGGTTTTTTTCCTTTTTCAATCAACATCTTCTGGTAACAGACCTACATACTAGTGAATGAATAGCTACTTTGCAGTGAAACAGCTATTTCTGGTTATGGATCACAGAAGAAAAAACACACCTGGAAAAACACTACTGTTAGACAAAGCTAACAAATTTAATCTAACAGAGAAGATAGTCTAAAGTAAAGGTAACAGTCAAAAAAAAAGCTGTCATTATTAGACTAAAGTTCATAAAAGCCTGTTTGACTAAGTAGCTCATTAAAATGGCTTCCTATAATACAGTACTTTTCATAGGAAAGTTCTTTTGCGTCTAGTATATTCAGCAATTAATTCCACTTTGACAGATTTCCACTTAAACCTCATCTTACGTCAACATCTATATCAACACAAGCAAAAACTGAAGTTTCATTTCTTATGTCTTGTTTTATGTGAAATGGAATATGGCAATGCTCATTTTCTTTACTGCGAGAAAAAAACCAAACAGAAATCTATTGGAATATTTTTAAGTTCCAGAAAGAGACATGTAATTCTAAGTGTCATACCATTAAAACGGCATAGTTGCTGAGGGAGTAGCACTGAATGGTAGTAATATTTTCATCGGACAGAAGAATGCGACAACCATCAGATTTCCATCCCCCTTGTCCATTCAGTAGATCAAAGTCCCACTGAGCTGCAACAGCATCTGCTCCATGTGCAATTCGCCGCAGTGTCACGTTTATAGGAACGTGGTGACTGGCTAGGTTTAAACCATCTGTTACAAAAGAAATGTATTTGCACATAAATTTCTCAACATGTAACACATTAGATGCTAAAAACCTTTTATTAGATACACACTAGTCAAAACAAAGGAGTCTAAAATGGTTCTTATTTTTAAAGATCATAAAAAAGTAATAATAAAAAACAAACCTATCTTGGTAAGAATAACCGGTGTTACAACTGTACGACGTTTCCCATCATCAGCCAGATTTGTTGAATTTCCTGTTGCTGGAAAAAGCTTTCCATTGCGAAATGCAATAAGCTGAAGCTTGTAGACAGATTCATCGGCTGGTCTGATTTCTCTTTTTTGCTTTTGGGTGAAAAGGGAAGCTGGCAACTGGATAGAAGCCTCTATAATTGTGTTCTAGAAATAAACAGATTTTTTAATTTTTAAAGAGAAAAATTCTTTACAGAGATTAAGTTAGCAACTCCTCCAACTGAACAGTGTCAGAGGTGAATGCATTTAGCAGACTGTATTGTGACAAATCTATCTCATGGTGTTTCCAAATAATCCATGATAAAATAGTTGAATCATGTTATTAAAAATCTTAACACTTTTTTAAAAAGAAAAAAAAAAAAAGTTAGGTTTCTGTAGTTACCTTACTTGTTACAGAGAGTAAAGTTCAAGTTGATATCAGTAACCTATTACGAGAGTTTTCCAGATTAGACTATTGGCAACTAGAAGCAGCAGCCAAGACAAGCAGACAAAGAGAAATACTGTAATTGTGCTTTAGTACCATCAAAACAATACATTGTATACAAACAGGTTTTGATAACTTGTATATAAATTATACTTGGGTAGGGAAGCATGCATGTAATTTCATAGAATTACATAAATATAATTTCAAATATACACCCCGCAGTGACATTCAAGCACATTAGATGATAAAAGCAAACTGGTGTGTTGGGGAATGTAACTGAAAAAATACTTTTATGGAATACGAGGAAGCGTTTCCATTCTATACACGCCCCCATATATATGTGTGTGTGTGTGTGTGTGTGTGTACACACACACAAATAAAATTAACCTTTTGGGTCCATTTTGTAGTTGATGCTTAATTACAGTATCACTGAGCAGAATATTTCAGATATTTAAGGAAACTGGTAATATCTGATTTAATATGCAACAAAGGTGAAAATACAGCAAAATAAATCCAAATACTATTATGAACTAGGGAGCATTTCAATTTCCATAATTAGGAAAAGGTCTGAAAGCATCTTTCAACTTAAGATGTTTTAATAAAGAAAACCACACCTACTCATTAAAAATTGTATGCATTAAAAAATTATTCTCCAATTAAAATTTATTATTCCTTTGTCACCTTAATTATCTCTTGTCACACTCATTCTGCATTATGTAAAAATGCTACTTTAACATTAGAAATTAATAATATGTTTGCTTTCCAATTGATTCATATTTAATTTATTATTACAAAGTCAGTAAGGAAACAATGAGTATCTGACCTTTAAAGCCAGACTTGACAGTGTATTTGAAACGTTGCACTTAAAGCTTAATTGTTTATCTAGATTTCCATCTGGATCTCTTCTCCCGTAATCACTGAGTCCTGTACGGTCTGATGTAGCCACTTTCTGAAATACGGTGCATGTCATCCCAGTGAAACCGGCAGCCTTTATTACATAAGCCTCGAGAGCAATATTTGGAGAATACTGTGACGACAAAAATCAAACATTACATAATTTTACACACCACAGGAAGAATAATAAATAACCTTAAAGGGATTCTCTGCCAGACAGAAAAAAACACCCAGAAAACTGTTTCTGTTTATCTGGCAGCAGTAAATCTGTTCAGAGTATTTCTCTTCTCCCTACAGAAATAGCAGGCATTTCAGATAATGCCAACATCTATTAAGAAAAATAAAAAGCTATTGAAACTCAAGAGCCAGCAAAATGTCTTCTAAATAAATAAATTTATACTTACAGTAGAATAAACTTGAGCTCCATTTGCAAGCCGATACATAGCAATTTTCTGTAGACACTGTACAATTCTAGTGCAAGCCTTGGCTTCCCTTTGTGCCATCCACAGAACACGTTCATCAGCTAACATAATGTTACTTGCTATGTCCACCATCACGTCACCAAGCTAACAGGGAAGAGAAATAAGACTATTTTGTATCTTTCAAAGCATTTATCGAGTAGGATCATTATCAGAATATACAAAGCGACTTGTCAGCACAAAAAGCAAAAGGAAATTGGTTGTTCCTATCTCAATCACCACTTGTCAAGTTGAGAATACTGGAATACTTTGACTCAGACATTTACCTCCATCCAAGAAAAAATATGTTATGCCAATGTAATTTGTCTGTTTACATTATCCTTAGAAAACAAAAACATGAGAAATCCAGATGTTTTATTAAAAGCAGAGTGTAATACTCCACATCCTACTGTACTAATTATTTAAAAGAACTATTTAGAATCATCTTTAAACCTAAAATAAAAATTTTAAAAGTTATAAATCAGCAATAATACAGTTTGCATATATGGAGGAAGATAAGAAGAAAAGAGTATTACAGGCAAAAATTAACATGCAAGTCTTCTGCTTCTCTTCCTTTCACTATGTCTGCCTTTTCTTTGATTCCTTCCTGGCTTGTCTTCAATTTTGCATGAACTGTTTTAGGTCGCAGGTTATACATAAGAAAGACTGCAAGTACCCATAGGTACCAGAGCTGCTTTCAAACCACCAATTACACTGCTCTAAGTTCATGCTCACACTCCCTACCCTGTCTTCTATGACAGACAAATACAAACTATAAAGGGAATTCACTTATTTAGGCCACAACTCTGCCAAAATTAATGAGCACCTACATTGACAACACTGACCTACACTGGATTTTCACAACAGTTAAGAAACATTGACAAATATTGGACCAGAAGTGAAAGTGTGTTTATTTTCTAGTTGAACTGACTGAAATGCAATTCACAGTGTCCAAACTTAGGGACTGGAGTTTTCTGTGTAAAGAGAGAGGGTGGGGAAGACATCTCCTTTACCATCGAGGCTTCCCAATTTCTTTCCAGATTATTACTAATAAGGAGAGAACACAGTACTTTGTTCTTCTTCTTTCAAATCTTTAAAAATAAAGGTAAGAACAGGAATGTAAGAATATTTATTGTTTTAAGAACTGGAGGTTTTTTAGGGACAGAAGCTACAATCAGTAAACATTCTCAACAGCCAACTCAGAACCTCAAGCGGCATTGGCAGGCTGTAGCCCTTTTCATTAAATTCTCAAGAACAAAACAAAATGTTAAATTAATTGAAGATGCTTATTATGACTTATTACTACTTGAAAATTGGTAACATGTTTTACTCATCAACAAATGGTGGGTTTACAATAAATTATCAGTATAAAGATCCTGAACTCACACGACTCAAGTTGTTTCATGTTTCACACTTAAAAAAAAAAAATATTCTACATTATTCTTTCCCCTGCTTATCAAGGTATGCACAAGTTTTTCCAACTAACTTAAGACAATCTGCTAAGAACTTTCTGGACATTTGTCTTCAGTTTGTCTCCTCTTCTGACATGAAAAAGCTATTAAATGAAGCTTTTTATAATTTACAGTATTTATCTTTCAGAATAGCCACTGTAACACAAAGAACTGACAATAAGATGGTATAAGTGAATACAGCGTCAAGAAAAAGTTTGTAGAGCAATACCCTAATAAGAGATAACTATGTCTTATTAATAGCTACTAAAATTTAAGTGAAATTGCACTCGTTCCTTGAATATATCAGCAAATCAAAGGCTGACTTCAAATCAATCCAATTAACATAAAAAAATACATCATCTAACCAAAATTACCTATGAACTTAGATTATTTTTTTTTCATATCATCTATTACCTTCAAACATGGCAAAGTAATGCCAGATTGTGTCACTCTACAGACAATAAATCACAGCTGGGAAAAGAATATCCTTATAATGTAACAAATCATGTAGCAATCTAAAATCTGTTTCTATTTTTGACTGGGTACAAAATCAGCCATTTATTGAACTGCTTATATAATTCCAAAATACACCAAAAAACCCCAACCAAGCTACGACTGTAAAAAGGAGGTTTAGCCTGAAAATTCTCCAAGGAGTTCTGCAAAGAATTTACAACTGGCATTTATGGTTTGCTGAGGGTGGAGAGGGAAATTTGGCTTTTTTTGCGCAAGTTTAAAATTGAGACATTGTGGTCTCCAACTTCCCAACATGCACTGTATAGTGAGATCAATATAACCTCTGTTCAGCAGTGAAACAGAGAGTTCCTACCCACTAGTGGGACTATTCAACCACTTGCATTTTTCTCTCCAACAATGAGCGTTCTCTAAGATTTTATTTTAATGTCTTATCTTATATCCTGCAAGATATAGGAATACTGAAAACCTTAGAGATACAGCTCAATACTGAATAAAGACAGCCTACCATGGTGGGAGGGGAGAAGATAAGTCTTGTTTTATTCATTATTGAGAGGATCTCTGAGGCTTTCATTATTTGTATTTTTAGGTAAGAACATACAAATGAAAACCTGTGTGACCCACTCCATATTAAATAAAAACAGACTTACTGTACCTATCTCCCTGCTCCAGTGCTGACCAGAGGTGTTACTCACATTACAGGTCCAGTGAATGCTGGATCATCTCAGCGCGAATGCAAAGTCTGTGACCATGGGTCAGCAACTTCAGGGACCTACTAAACAAACAAAAACATGGAATAGAATCTGATAATCCACTAACTCAGTGCCTGCATCTAACGTTGAGAAGGTTTCAACTGCTCAGAATACTTAAGAACAAACACTTTGATTATCTTTAAAGTCATGGCAAATTATCCAGTTACCTCTTTATATTTTTCAGCAAATCTTCCAAATTTCTCTATCATTTCAGCCACAAAAATAACATCCATCTTATCAGAAAAATTTGCAGCTTCAACAGTGTAAGCCAAGAGCTGTCTTGCTGTTGCTACTGCATTAGTAAGGTTGAGCGGCATCTACATGGAGAACAAACATAAGCATTTTGAAGAAGCAAAAATTAAGTACAAGATAGAGGCAACACTTCAGCAATTAATAAATAAGCATCTTCCCAAAGAGGACAGCAATCCCTACAGGGATCACAGTGTTTTAAGGAGCCAAGGACTACCACCTTATCTGCTAGCAAAAACATTTCCTGCAAGCCAGAGAACCAGCATTTGTACCTGCAGCCAAAAACTGGGTTATGTCCTGTTGTCCTAGAAGGAAGAGAGGTGTTGCATCAAGAAAAGGGGGGGGAAGAGGCAGTACTGTCAAATGTTTATTTTCCTTTTCACCAGAGCCTAGGCATGACAACACAAAGCTCCCAAAACATGGCATTTTATAGCAAAAGAAGCCAAAAGAAATTCAAGTACACCACTTCTGTAGCATTCACTCTTGATTCTGTAATTACAGAAAGCATTTGGAATGGAACACACACAAAACAAAACCCAAGATAGATCCTCTCTGTGACAAAGTTCATGATTTCATTCCTGAAACAAGCACCATACTGGACAATTCTTCACCAAGTAGTATGCAACATCAATATGTCTGAACTAGCAGGGGCCAAAAATGCAAATTTTCACATAGTACAGTGGAAAGCTGTGCAAATGTTATCAGCTCCTGTTCAGATGTTGTTTATCTATGATCATCCAAACTAGAGATGTCCCATCTCTCCATTATTTTGGTGTACAGATATCTTGTCTGCGCTACTGAACTTGTAATGTGCCACATAAGCACAACTATATATATATATGTGTCCCTGGTGGTCTCAGCACTTTTACATAAATTTGAATGCAATTAATGGAACATTATTTTTTTCCGAAACACTAGAAGTCATGCATTTAAAGTGTAAATAAAGTTCAAAGTCATAACACACATTGAGCAAAGTCAACTTTCAAACTCAGATATTCTGTATAATTTCTTTGAACTACTTCTTTAAACATGAATTTCTTTTCACCTAAAACTATACCTGTATGATACACAAACAAGAACAGTGAAATATAAATATTCTTGTATAAATGTTACAAAGGTTTCACTCCATTTTCAGTTTAGACCTTTACTTGCTTTAACTTGCTTAGCAGAGTTCTAATGTTCAAAATGGCCCAACTACTTCTGTGTTCAAAGGCTCTAAAGATGCTTATAATATTATTACATTTAACATTAAGTCTCAGAGATAATAAATTTCTGTGCAGAACACTGCTAAACATTCCAGACTTACTACACATAAAAAGAGGAAGGCTCTAATGAGTAAAAACTCCTAAAACCAAAACATGCCACTTCTCTCCTTAAAAAAAAACCAACCCAAAACAAAAAAAAACCCCAAATTTCGAAACCTCTATTTCAGTGTAGCCTACCTGTGTGCATGTATTTTTAAGTAGATAATATGAAGATACTTGCTTCACACATGGAAATTGTACTTCTGCTTTTCTGAAGATACCAATCTGACCCTCACATTTTAAACTTCCTATCACAAAGTTGGCAACATTCTTCCACAACCTGGTAAATGTTGGCTAACCAAAAGCAGTTATAACAGGCTGAAGTAATCTAGGCTCTTGAGCAGTTGCAACTCAAAGGCTGGGTTAGAGTACATAGGCAGGAGTAGCGTTAAGCTGTTACACACCTTGCAGGAAAACGTGAATTCCCAGGTGAGGAAAAAGAAAACCATCAGCATCAAAGCTCTCAATAAGCAAACACTCAACCTTGCTGTGTCCCACAAAGGGACAACAAAGGGATCCCCAGCATTATCCCCCACCTGCTAACCAGTCATTAAGCACCACCACTTTCAGCCCTCAAACACATTTCTTGTGACTAAGCTATGGCATGCACCTCTAGCACTAGGAATGTAAAGCAGTAGAGCACAAATAGTTATGTCAACCCCTGAGTTTAACTTGGACCAGAACAGGCAGTCCTTTCCCCTTCCCTGCCTCCCACCCATTCTGTCTTTTTTACACCAGTGCTCACTGGTCCTCAGGGAACCACAGCAGGAAGATAAAAAGCGATGTCTGCATTAGCAAGTAATTGAACACAGAGGGAACAAGTCAGCAACAACCCATCTACACAATATGCAGTTCAATGCTTCCACCTCAAACTAGATTTAGCCCAAGCCACTGGACGTCAAGCCTTCACCATGTGTATAAATCAGAGACATCCAAAGGGCAAATATCAGTTTAGATCCTGATTGTCCCAGTTAGGGGCTGTAGTGCTTCTGACACAGAGTGAAGTTTTCTCTAAAAGAATGTGACCTCACACACTGAAACACTTTGAACACATGCAACACACAGTAATCCTACCCCCAAGGTCAGACAAGCACCATGGCCCATGTTAAACATGGGTGATGCTACAAACATCATCAACTCAAATGGCATAGCTGTATCATTAAAAAAAACAAACAAACAAAAAAAAACAACAAAAAAACCCCCAAACAACCCAAAAAACATTCTCACATCTCCACGGTTTCACCTGTTGCATTGATGCTAGCGATCTGACAGTACGCACTGGAAAACACCAAGCTTAAACCAGGCTTAAAGCCTGGAGTACTTTACAATAGAGCACCTATACATTCAAGGTTGGGTACATCACCGCATAGGTACATCACTGCAGAATAGTGTTTGTGAAAGTGTGCATTAACTAGAGATAAGCCTCTAAAGGAGTTTAGAGCTGAAAAAAAATTTGTTTCATAGTTACGTTTAAAATCTAGAACACTCTCTTGTATCCTGATAAGTACTACCAGATTAGAGAAGCCTAGTTAATACTCACCACTTTCCCTAGTTAACTCTCATCAGCCACACCGAGTCTATTAACATGTTTACAGCAGAGTTTCACTACTCTCTGTTACTATAATGGAAATAGCTGTTCTCTGTTATAACTTCAGCCTGCCTTGTTTCTTTATAGCATGTGGGCAGGACAGGGCATCCAGCTGACAAAAACAATCATGACAAGTACCATTTCCTTATGCTTTACACAAGTACATCAAAGAATAAAATTTTCCTTGCACTGTCAATCTGGGGGGACTCATAATAGGTATTAGACCAAACTCTTAACATAGACCTAGAAGTTCTAGCGTTGTACTCAGAGGCATGTGTTCATCATAATTCATCCAGACCACCTGTATTACCAGTTTAAAAAAATAAAAATAAAAATGGAGAAACAGACTTTCGAGCTTTTATTTTCATTAAAGAATTTGATTTTATAGAAATGCACAAATTACCTGGTTGAACATATAAAGAACTCGAGTCACATCATTTGCATATTGGCACCTGGAGTAGTCCTCTTCTGCCCAGTACCCTCCCCTGTCACATCTGCGCCAGGCTCTTCTCTCATCTTGTGAGTTGCCAGGATATATCCCACTGCCAGCAGAATAACGTGTACACAGCAGGTATGCTGTGATGCCTGCCAATGTTCGAGGCCACCTGGGGAGTCAAAAGCAAAAAAAAAAAAAAAAAAAAAAAAAAAAATTAGACAAATTTACATGACAAGTAAATAAAAGGATTAAGCACTACAACATGAAATAAAGAGACACTCAAAACTAAGCATCTCTAAACTATTTAAAGGGCCACCTTGGCTCGCCTTCAGTATTTTCAAGCTGTTCATATTTGTGTACCATTAACAAAACAAATTCTAATGCTAGCATGCTTTTTTTTTTTTTTTAATTCTTTCATGAGGTTGCAGGTGGAGGGAAAGGTGCTGATCAAATTACTAAAAATAGTTTACAGGTTTTTTATATAAAAACCCCTTGCCTACTTCATGAAAAATTCCACATTAACAATATAAAACCAGTTAAATAGATAGTAGAAAGCCCTGCAAGCTTTCTATTTTTCCTGTTCACATGCATGAATTTAACTTTCAAATGACTGCATTCATATCAATACTGAACTGCAGAAATGAACAGAAGACTACGTTTACAGTAATTAAGAAATAGTAGCAGTAGTACAACCACTTTGACCCATTTTGCAACCAAACATAATACCAAATAGAAACTAATGGGAAAAGAAAGTGTTCATAATGTTAAGAAAACAGAAAAGAATTCCTTTCGCTCAAGGTATGTGGAAGTAAGCACTTCTTAAGAAAACTTTAAACATTCTCTCAAATTCCTCCTCTGTAATTTTACTGCATCTGTATAAACAGATAAAAATGAAATAAAGAATAAATAAATACAGAAAATTAAACTGCAATACACCTTTAGTGCACTGATAATTCATGAGATCAGAACTGATTCAAAAGAAACCTAAGTATAGAAGGAAACCACACGTGAGTTAAGCTGCAATGCTGAGAAGAGGGAAGGACACGGACAAGGAAAGCCAGCCAGTCTGCCTGCCCCTGCTGCAGGCCCTCTCCCCTGCTAAGATGCGCATAAGCATTATTTTATCATTCAGAACACTAATACTTAAAGTTTAAAAGAAAAAAGCATACATACCTAAATTGCAGAATGCTAAGTATCTTAAATCCAGCAACCCAACATATAAGGTTTAACTAAAACTGGGAGCAAGAGAGACCTTCATCTGATCATCCCAGGCTTTCTATACCATAATTAAGTCAAGCTCCTTGAACAGCCTTAAGAGCTAACATACTTTTTCTCAGTTTTAAGTATTTCAAAGGGCCTTGGCACAAAGCCATTGTCTCCAAAAATTGAAATGGTCGAACAAAATATTCTGTTAGATTACACTGTGATTTGAAGTTTGCTTTTATATCTGGACTGCATTTCAGTAAATGGCCATTTAGTCACTACTATCATCTAAATTAAGAGATGTTCAGAACATAGTTATATTTGAAAATAAATAAATAAATAAATAAATAAATCTGTGTTTGCAGGAAGATGGAGTACATACCTTGAAGAATGTTCCATTTCAGGAAATTAAAATTTAAGTAATATTGCCAAAGCAGAGAAACTGAACAAGTCAGCTCCATTCTCCCTCTTCTTATTCATCTGTTAAGTAACTTCTCTTACTGAAGATGCTGGGATTTATCACAGTTCTTTCTCAAAGAAAAGAATAACTCCAGGGATGGACCAAGGCAAAAGGCTACACTTTCCAATTATATTAAATGATGCGAAAGATTAACTTTTGGGGGTATACTGAAAGTCTTCTCTATCTCAAATTCCTATTTATTCTTAATCAGCTCCAACAGAACAGTTTCAGCATGTTCATTAATGGAAGACAGACTCTTACTTCAGGCCATTTCAGCAAAGATTACTTAGGTTTGGGCAACAAGCAACTCAAAGATAACTGCTGTTGGCATCCTTAAAATGCACAGGTCACGGCAACAACTATAAAAGAATTAAAAGTCATTAAGGTATCTAATGGAAAAGACTAGACAATAATTACAACAAACCAAAATAGAAAACAAAAAGCTTAAATTTTACTATCTTTTCTAACAGCTTTGGCATTACAAATCAGTTCTCCATATTGTAGTGACATCATTTAGTTATGAAATGGAGACTTACTATTATGACCATCACCACAGTATATGAATAGTAGAAGAGACACAAGACTATTTGGGTATTGTAGCAGAGATTCATCCAGCCTAACAAATATACATACACTTATATTCAGCGACTCAGCAGCCACTTCAAGAAATTAACAGAAGTGTCACCATTTAACCTTTATCAGAACAGAAAACTTATACCAGAATTGGTGACAATGGAGGTGGTTCATAGAAAGAAGAAAAAAATTTCAAAAACCAATTAGCACAGTTTTTAAACGCCAGGAATTATATACAGATATTTTAGAGAATGTAAATTAATTCAAAGAACAGGTATAGATTCTGCAGCGGTAATTTAAGTTATTTACCATCTTTTCTCCCGTATAGAAGACAAACCAGCAGAAAGGACAAAAATCTTCCTTAGAAAAATCCTAACAGCCTTTGTTAATTGCTGCAATCCCAGTAGTGACCTTAGTGCAACATTACATGCACCCTAGCAAGCTAACAAAAACATCACTTTGGATCACATCTAGCCAACCCAGATCATAGATAAGAGCAAGTTATGGATCTGCTGGGAAGGGAGGAAGCGATATGGGGATACAATACACGTAAACTTATCTAAGTGTCTAAAATTTCTGTATGGACAATTAAAATAAAGTCTGATCAACACAGACTGGGGGAAAAACAAGTGCAAAGATGAGCTACTTCAATGCTCCCACTTCTTAGGGATACATAGTGAGCCTTCAGAGAATGAAGCCAAAACAAAAACAGGCAGATGAGGACAACTAATAAACCAACTGGCACAGCTGTTAGAAGACATGCAGGCCCACAAATACCTTGCAAAATACACCCAAACCTCAGCTTCCAGAATGCAGAGTCAGGTTTCCAGAAACACTGACACTGTAGTGCAAAAACATAATTTCCAAAACAATTCAATCAACAGTGAAATTTTTATATTAAGTTTCCACATCAGATGCCACTTTAAAAGGGATATCCGTCTCCCTCTTTGCAGACAGTTTTCAAAAAGCTGTATTTTTCCAAGGCATTTTAAGTTAAAGTGTGGTTAGCTCAGTTTTGACAGAATGTATCGCCTTACAGACTGAGTGCCACATGGCCTTAGGATAATTTAAACTCTGTGGTCCTAGCAGATGTTGTATGACACAACCTCCAAGACAAATATTTTCACTGAAAAATGGCATGTGGCATTCCTTTCCTCACTATTCACACCTAGTGCTAAAGAATTAGAAAAGAGAAAGCAGAGTGAAACACTAAGACTCAAATGAAAAACAAGTTTTTCAGGCGAGCTTTAATTACTATCTTTTTAAACAAGTGTAATTTCTATGCTATATAATCTGGAACTTCTGTAGCCATCAAATGGAAAAAAGTGAGTTTCAGCATTTAACACTATTTCAAAGGTTATTAGAGTATCACAACATTATTTGCCTGCTCTCCCTGTTCTTCTCTCCACTTCCCCTATTTTTTAATCCATCTCTTCCCCTTTTGTTACTGTCCCTTTATTCCTACTACACTTACTTTTCATTCATGTCTCCACATAGCATTTTGTCATCTTTTACCACAATATTAGAGAATATTAGCAATGCCAGACAGTCATATAGTGTGTGCTACCTTTATAACAAATTTAGATACCTACAGCAACATTTTACTAATGAAAATAATATATTATTAATCTAGTGAATCAGAAAGCTTTCCATTAAACCGGACATAAAAGATGGGCAATTTAAAACTCCCAGCCTTCTGCCATAATTTCACATACACAGAAACAACACAAATGCGCCGGGTGCCTAAGAGAAGTGCTTTGTGGGAAACAGCATCCCTTATCCTCTCTCCTCTCCCGTTCATAATATCCCTTGTGTGAGTACAAGTTTCTTTACAGCCCAGTGGTAAATGAGGTAAGGGAACCGATTCCAGCTGTAACTACACTTCCCTTATTCCCTGGTTTTTGCTAAGTGAATGTTAACCTGGACCATTCCCAGCCATGAACTGTTTCCTCCTAATACCTGTATGAGGTGAGCTGATGAGGCATTCTCCACTTTCCTTGAAGCCAGAGAAGACAACCCTCCAGCAGGGCTCAAAAGGTGACTAATGACGTGAAATTCTCATCATGCAAACAAAGGCTAGTTTGACTGCATTCTTAATTTCTTGTGAGCCTAAGCTTGAGTATCTCTCACAGTTTACCCAACTGCTAGCAGAAGTGCTATCCCATCTCTGAAAGGATAAAAATCTAGATGCCAGTTTTGAAACAGCTTCCAAGCTAAAATGACTAACCAGTTCCAACTAAAAAACTGTAAAATGAAATTCACCTAGGATCATTTACAGCCATCTGCTCAGAACTATTTTCTCACTAGTCAAAGCCTTATTTCCATATGGTCTCAAAGGTGAAAAATTACTCTTTATTATTACTCTACCTAAACTACAAATGGAAGTCTGTTATAGTAAACCCAGACATAGTGAACTTTTTGATAAGCTGAACATTTCCTGAAATCTTATTTCTTTCTACTGAATTCCAGAGGGGGGAAATCCTATTACACTGAACAGCACAGGTTAATTTAATGGAAAACACTTTGAAATAAGCCTTTACCATCTGTTTTCACCTCTAATGGCAAATCAAAGAAGAACAATTCACACTTGTATCATTAAAAAAAACCCGCATAAGTGACTTAAATAGATGTGTTGTTTGATGACTACAATATGCATGCGTTTGACTTTCTTCACCTTTTATGTTAAGCAGGAAGTTCTCATTTTCTGATGTAACGCTCATCCATGCGGTTGAAACCACCACAGTGTAAAAAGAGGATATGCACAAAGTTTTTATATAAATAATTCCTTAAAATGTGAAAGTGAAGCTCTTCAGTAGTTCCAAATTGCCTGTGCAGCAAGTGATCTTAACACTACTTCCCTTACTAACAGTTCCTCATACTCAGACACTAGCTACCTTTCTTCTCAAACTGTCCAGCTGATGAACATAAAGATGGTGAACTCAGAACAAGTGCCCTCAGCCAGGATTTTACCTGAATTTTTGCTACAACTGGAGAAGGCCTTCTGCACTTGAACGCTTGTCTTCCCTCCCCCCCAAAACTTTGTCCCAGCAACATGCTTTAACTTACCTTTCATTTCTTAAAATGAAAGATATGGTCTTTGATTAGAAAGAAGGTGATTTTAAAGAACTCTAATGTACACAGGGAAAGGAAGAAAATGTTATAAATATAAACAAAAGATCACGCCGAAGCTCAACATAGCCAAGCAGCATAAGAAAAGTGAAAATAAATGAGTGGGTAAAAGCAGTTATTACAGCATTAAGAAACCCTACAAACCATAGTAAAAACATATGCTATGACATACACTAATTCTCAGTAGGTGCTACTGCAGGGCAGTACAACAGAGAGTAGTTATAAATGGAATTACCTTACATACAGAGAATCTATACAGAAGCTATCTGTTACAGCTGGCACCTCCAGGAGTAACGTGTTGTTAGAGTGACCAGCAGCAGAAAGATCAGAAAAGGGAAAACAGGTGAAGAGGTAAGAACAAAAGATAAAATACTCTGCAATACCCAACACAATGGAACATCAGAGCTACCACTACAGTCCCAACAATCATTAAAAGGAAGCACCATTCATATTATTTACTCTAATACAGGGGAGGAAAAACTGTATTACGTGTTTCTTTTATAGCGATTTTGTTGTACAGGAGCAGGAGGGTTTCAAAATTCCCCCCCACCCCCATCAGTATGAGGTCCAACTCTAACTTACAGATCATCTAAAAAGTTTCTCTATTCCAATAATTTCATTTATACATTTCAAATATCATAATTTACTTTCCATCTATTCCAAAGAAGTGAGTTAACAGGCTCAAAGTTTAACATTTCATGGTATAGTTGTGTGCACTTCTTTCAACATATACTAATTTAGAACAGTTTAAAATATACTACACACCATTTACAAAAAAATGTCCGCATAGGTGCCTTTAGAGCATAATACCTTAGTTAAAAACAAAATTAAATGGATTTTTCTTTTCTTTGGAAAAAAATAAAAATAAAAAAAAATGAGGTTACTAACCTGAAATCCCCTTTATTGTTCACAACCCTCTCTGGAGGGCAGTACTGCGCAGAACTTTCTAACACCACAATGTCTACTGTCCGTGTGTTATTCCCACGTCTGGTTTGTACATGGCAACCCCAGTTTCCTGTGGAGCCAGCCTGAATGTTTGAGATTGTCAGTGCACTGGGAAGATAAAAAAAACAAATAAAAGCCAAAGTCTTGCAATAAAATTTATATAGCTTTTATCAAAGATGAATAAAGTACAGAAAGACAATGGAAGAAACAACCAATTACATACCACTGGGAGTGATCCTGCAAAATCAGAGCTGTCTATGAATCAATGTACTATAACTAACAGAGAAATATTTACTATTCTTCTATCTCTCAATTCTGCCAAAGTAGGAAGAAAAAGAACAGCCATGGAAAAAAGTTCCTTGACTTCAGAAAGAAGAGATGAGAAGTCCAAATTCCCCAAGTGTTACCATTGCTCTTCAACACAAAATTTTTATTGTTGTTCCAGAAAGGCCAAACTAAAATAACTTCCCAAATGCATAATTTGTGATAGAGTTAGAAGCCCTAATCTACTAATACAATTACAGGATATATAACCACTCTGTAGATGATGAATGAGTCAAAAATCTGCTGCAGGCAGAATAAATTTTACTTCTAGATCTCTGCTGGAGAACTTCAATATTACCAACTGTGGTGTGCTCAAATGGAAGAGGAAAGGATCAATGAGCAGTTCACTTAAATGCCTTGCTTTCATAATTTTAATATACCAAGAGAACAAACAAATGTATCCTACCACAAACATATTTTACATGAACTGCATTGGGTAATGCTTGGAGATAATTAAAAGCCAACTGCGATAGTCCTGGGAAACCTGCTATAGCTAACCCTGTTTTAAGCAGCTGGGTTTGACTAATCAAATCTCTAAGCCATCCTTGTCAAACTTGATCTTTAGCAACAGTGACCAAACCCAGGTAATTTAAGAGGTGTGTGAAGTTACAGACTACTTCCGTACTTGGGAAGTGTCTGTCTACATAGGTTCACTCAGCGAGGATATAAGGGCGCCTTACTGATTATGGAAATAGTCACTAAATCAGAGCAGAAAGTAAGGAGTGGGAAATAACATTTTCTCTTTATGGATTCACCTTGCAATCAGCGAGCAGTTATGAATCATGTTTTTTTCAACAAAAATACCCTGGGACTCATCAGTTTCCACTATCTTTCCATCCTGATACCACAAGACTTGCATGTCTTGATCAATATATGAAGCCATACATTGGAAGGGTAGACTATCTCCTTCAAAGACAACCTGACGGTGAGATGGAGTCATATAGAAAGATGGTAATTCAAGCGGTGGTTCTAGAATTCAAGAAATAAAAGCACAATTAATAACAAGAATCTGTTATACATATAATTTTCAAAAGAGGAGAAAACTATACTAAGTGTGTTTATCAATTATTGATATAACCTGCTTGTAAAGTGCATCTTGCAAGACATAAAAACTACATTTGATGCATCGGATATTGAAAACTACAAATTCTGCTCATATTCTTTTTCAAAATATGTATTCCTTTCATGTAATACTTTTAAAAAATCTTTTGCTAGCCCACATCTAAAATACATGAAAAATATAAACTTGAATGAAAAATACAGTTACGCATTTTATTTCTTCATAATTTCTCACTATTAATATTTCAAAATCACAAACACATATTTTCTATTGTTTTGACAGATGGAATAACTAATACAACAAAGAAATTAAGCAAGTTGATCATGGTTGCATCACAACAAGAAGGCTAATCAACAACAGAATCACCATGTAGGAAAGTCAGTCATAAAATGAAGGCCTTTTAACCTCAGAAATTTGGGCTTGGAATAAACTGCACATCTCAAGTCAGATGGCTAGACTTTGGAAAAAAATTATCAGTTTCTGATTCCTCTTGAGAATTTTAGGTAAAAATACCTGGAAAAAATGGATTAGCAGCAAAAAGGGGTTTATCTTCAGAGAATGCTACTCACCCTTAGTTTCTACAAGCTAACATCCACAATCACCAATTTATTTATTATGTATTTCCAAAAGCAAACAACACAATCACAACCAAAGATCAGCCTTTGAAAAAGAATCACTATTATCACTAAGTGCTGAATTTCAGAGAAACAAAACAAAGGGAAAAAAGTCTGTTCACTACTATTAACAGAATATGGAATGCATTAGAAATTAAGTATCAGTTGTCAAAGTGCTTACCACAGGTCAGAAGCTCCTGCTTAACACCAGTCACCATCTGTGACTGAAGTGATTTGGGATAGGCACATTTAGTTTCACGTACAGTTATATTTCTTTCTTTTAACCATTGATGCATCCACAGTATGTTGCAATCGCAAAGGAGATAATCAGTCTGAAATTCTCTGCAATACAAAATAGGTATTCACAGTGACAAAAAGCAACACTCAAAGGTCTGAAAGCTTGACATCAACAGCTGTGCAATGCCTCTCATTGTCACAGACAACAGCAGTCAAACCCCAGAATACAGCGGAGTTGCATACCACTAGGTATTGGAAGATACTCTAATCCCCTGCAAGCTGTGGTCTGAGAACAAAAGTACGCACTGCCCGAGTAAAGGAATCCTCTCCATAAATATGAGGAACATCTAACACCTGCGCATGAAGAAGTTTCTAGTAATTTCTTTCATGGAGGGAGTTTACATTATTTAAGTGAGCATTAACAAGGAATTGCTTGAATATGCATAACCGTAACTTAAGAATACACTTCATTGCTTCATTTTAGCAATCAAATGCTTTAACAGTAAAATCAACAGAAATACAAAAATAGCCTCTTCTCTTTTCAGAGCCACTATTCACACCATTTTAATGATAGTTTTATTCTGCTTTATATGAAAGCCCTATAAGGCTTTTCACTGATTCATAGTGTCTTCTCTGTATAATTTAATACTTTCTACTTAAACGCCATACCAAATCCCCCCCCATAGATGTCTGTTGTAGTCAGCTAAATTAAAAGAGAACATAAATATTTTATCTGTTTAGAAACAGTTAAAAACGTATCAAAACATATTGCCATGTCCACACTGCTTTTTACCTCTAGTGAAAACATAATTTATTTTTATTTTTGCAAATGTCTAGAGGATAACACAACATCACAAGCAAAACACTTCAAACACTAAATCAACATCCTTGTGAAACTCCATTTGGTCTTTGTTCACAGAAATTCCTTCAGACACACATTTTTAACCGATATATCCAGGTTCTCTTGTCAGACCAGTGAGGTTCTTGGACAGCAACCTTTACGTACACAATTGAAATACCAGGAATAACAGCTAAAGAACAATTAAAAGAAACTGGGGGAGGGAAAGAAACATTTGCCTTTACAAAATTAACTCAGTGTCAAAGCCAGAAGTCAGAGCTTTTGTGAAAGTCCTAGTACAATGAGCCAACTGTCATGACTACCAGGAAAAAAATACAAGCTAATCATCAGCACTGATGATTTTTTCATTTACTTTCTTCCTTACACAATACTACAACTCTCATGAAATTAAAGGAGAGAAAAATAACATGAGGTTGAGATGTACTCACTGTAATGTATAAAAAAACCCTATACTGTTCTGCAAGGACTAAGATCTTCCTTAAAAATATTTCTTCCCTTTGTTAAAAAAGGTGTAAAAGAATATTTATTTAATATAAAAGCAATAAATGATGCATACAGAATAAAACTTTCAGAAGCCCAGGTGCCGATATAGCGTTGCTCTCTCAGAACTATATAACCAATACTGAGTATCTTTTGAAGGAAGTTATACAAACACCCAAGTATCTTTCCAATGCACTTATTCAGATAAAGAAACCACTGTTATGATGTTTAAAAATAAAAATGCAGAACTGTAGCACAAGCAAGTGTATACAAAATGGTTTTTAAGAACACAAATGATTGTGCAAATTAAGAGATGCAATAAGTACTTACAGAGACTTTAATGAACCAAGATGATCAAATGTCCCCTGTGTAAGAGTAGAAAACAGATTTCCAGACAGATTCCTAAGAAATAAAAGTATCATGATTTGAACTAGTGCTCAAGCAACTGACATTTGAAATAAGAAGATCCCTCTTCAAGATAACATTATTTTAAAACCTACAAGATACTACTATGACAGTGTCATAGTTCACAAGACAGTAAGAATAAAAATCAGGTCTGATATCTTAGCAAAAATCCCAGAATAAACTGTTCCCCAATACTTCTTTTTAGCTGAAGAATTTTAAGATCAGAAACAAGGACTGAAAGCAAATACTTTATTTTTATTTAAAGCAACAACTAGCACATGTTGAGCATACATTTCAAGAAGTTTAAAGTTAACTTCGCTGTTGACAGTGAATTGATGTGTTGCTATTATAAGCCACAAGAAGCATGTCTGATCTAGCAGAATATTTTTAAAAATGTTATACATCCTGCTTTCTCTGTATCAGTGAAAGCACTGCATAAGCTGCTAACAATCAGGGCAAAGAAACATTCCATAATCTTACATGTTATTTTCTTAAAGTAAATGAAGAACTACAAAACATGCAAGAAAGCCAGCAAAACACAACCACACTGATGCCATGGTAGAAGGCACGGTTATTAAAAGATTCTATCACCCTGAAATATTTTTGTAGGGAAATTATTTTGTACAGTCTGCTACTCCCCTCCCCCCCCCACCCCCAGCTATACCTTCTAAGAAACTGGAAAACAGCTGCAAAGCAGACGAGCACTGAGTAGTATGGTTTTGGTTGCTCCCACCACCCTTTTTTTTTTTTTTTTTTAATCTTGCTACTGAGTAAGAGACCACATCATGGCCACACTGCGTGTCTTTCAAGTACACACTTAAAATAAATTACTATCACTGAAACAAAGAACGTTACCTTACATAAGACTAAAACTTAATATGTGAAATTATATACAACAAAATTATACTTACAATCTAATAAGATTTACAAGTCCTCTAAATATATCTGCATTCAGGCAGCCTATTCTGTTATTAGTTAAGTCTCTATAAATAAGAAAAAGCAAAAATCAGAATAATCTGGTTTATTTCCAAATGACAAACAGGCTACAAACAGAAGTATTTCAACTAAAATTCATAAGTAACAGATTGCACCATATATACATTTAGTCTTTTTCAGCAAAACCCAAAAGGTAGTACTATATGGGTGTACACACATGCACAGAGAATCCTTATTCCATTTCTAAAGTAATAATGGTTTGCCCATATACAGTTAAATGAGCCTAGCCTGACCAGTAAATCCCCTTAGAACAGGTTTGGCTTACATCGTATTTGTACAGTATATTAATCACATGTGCTATATCACTTAATTTTTTGATGTGCCAGAGACCTACACTAGTGCATTTATTGTACATAAATAGGACCACTTATATAAAAGTCTTTAAATATTATATATTTTACAATGTAGGTCTTAAATCAAATTGCCAAAAATTCTTAAAGGAATAAAAATTAAGCTTGCAAGTAGTGATGGTCCAGAATTGGTCCTTCAGCTTTATTTTTAAGGTTTTCAAAACTGCAATTACCAACAAGATTTCTTTTTAAGTGAGCCAGATCATCTGATCAGTGACAAATGAACATATATACTACAAATATTTAAGAAGAAAAGCTGTTTGCTGACTTAAGGTGGGGCAGGGTGGGGCAGACAGCAAAATCACCAAGACTTACAAGCTGTCCCAGATATTCCAAAAATCTGAATAGTGTTTTAATAAAAGGAAAAAAGAAAAAAAAAAGCCAAGGTATAAATCCCCCAAAAATGTGTTAATGGGAATGTTGGCACAACCTTCAATAAAGCAGCATTAACAGCGCTGTAACTTCACTGTAGTATTAATAGCAAGGGACTCTGTGTTCCACTGTGACCTTTGGGAAAAAAAAAATCATGAGGAGTTTAACATTTAACAGAGCAAGACTTGATGGCATCAAAGCTCTGAATGAATGTTCATCCAGTGATGTTTCCAGTCACTGAAATACAACAAGGGAGGAATATTACAAGAGACTGTCAGTAAGAATGAGACTGCCAAGCCACAAGCAGTGGATGTTCTTCAGTCATAAGACTGAAAGCAGACTTTGTTTTATACATACGTAAATGTGTGTATGTATAAATTTAGACAGCATATACATATTCAACAACATATAACAACTTTGCTGTCTAAATTTCCAGAACCTAAGACTTACTGTACTCAGGGGTTTTTTTTTGTTTGCTTTGTTTAAACTGACTAGCTAGCTATAGTACTTACAGTCTTTTCAGAGATGAAAGCCCCAGAAAAGCTCCTGGATCTATAGTACTAATAAGGTTGTTCTTAAGGTCCCTGTGGAGAAAAATTAAGACATTATGTTTACCACAAGCTACCCTTTAAAACAGATACAGATGCATGAAGATACACTTAACTTGTTTCAACTTGTTTGAGAACTGCCAAAAAAACCCATACAACACGTTTCTACTTTCTCTAACGCAGTATCTTTCAAAATTTGAAAATCTATATTTTAACTAGAAAGAGTAATATAAACAGCATGTGTATTCCTTTGAATATTCTGTCAGTTCCTGTCACATGAAAGGGTATGGAGTCAAAGATATTTTGCCACAGTATCTCAATAGATTACATCTGCTCAGGGTGTAACACTTGTTCATGACACAGTAGAAAACTGTTTAGCACAGTGTTGTCTTCTTCAGTCTACCCAGTTTTAAATACTTTAGTAGTTCCCAACATCTACCAAAAGAAGCAAAACAAGATCCTAAAAACACACCAAAGATACAACATTGAAAGTTTCCATCAAAAGCAAACACCTGGCTGAGAATCACAAATAAAGCTAGTGAAAAAAAACTCAGGACCCAGATTTTTGTATCTTAAGTTTCCAGAAAAGCAGATTGTAAGGAGAAATGTAAAGTAACTATGTTATTAAACTGCTTTATTAATTGTACAAGCAATACAGGATTTTTAACTCCTAACTCGAGATATTTTGCAGATACAGCTTAATTTGAAAGGTCACAGAAAGCATCTCCCAGCACCTACAGAGTTTCAAACAAACTTAATCACTGCATGAATGCTACAATTATTTCTGCCTCCTCATTCATCCAAGATTTTTACTATATTATCTGAAACTTCACAGGCACCTATTACTACAAGAAAAAAATTCTCATTCCTTTGTAATATGTGAACATTCTGCATTTGAAAAGAAAAACAGTAATTTCTATTAAAAGCAACGTTTTAGTAAGCAAGGGCAGAAAAAAAATCTCCTAAATCTACCACAACATTAATAATTCTGCCCGAAAGAGAACAGTACAAGAGGATTACATCTACCATCACACAGATATGCATGAGTGAAAATACAAATTCATCCCAAGATTTCACAATAGCATTTCCTACAGCCAGATTAACAAATCATGCTACAACAGACAGTGTCATGGCACACAGCTCATGCTTCAATACCAGACCTAATAAACATTTAAAATACCTGAAATACTTTAAATACTTTGAATTTACTTTGCAGTACAGTAAATGAATTTTCAACGAAACTATGACACATACACACTTCTCCTATCTCAACTTTATTTGCCCTGTAGCGTGGCAGGGAATGCCAACTACTTCCAAAGCAGTATCAGAAGCCTGAAGAACCATGATGTTTCTAAGTCTCTTTCAGCAGGCTTATAAAACCAGTATCAAGGCTATGACAAATCTGAGAATACTAAATACTTTGGGACAGTGAAGAAAAATGATACTTATTGCTCATATTTTAAATTTCAGTTTAAAATCACGGAACTCCCACTTAAACTTAAAATCTCACGGTACATGCAAAACACTCAGGGAGAAAAACCTTGACAACATCCCTTAGAAATCCAGTAGACTAGATTATCAGTGATCTTTAATTTCATTACTCAAATTCAAGTGTACTCCTCGATACACCTCTTCCTTAAATCCATTCCTTCAGTGGAAAAAAACAATATAGGTTTACAATTAAAGCAATAGTTTTACTACTTCTACAACCTGTTTATACATTTTGTCAGATTAGTTGACAAAAAACGACTAGTCTATTCTTTATGTAATTTTGGGTTTTTTTTTTTCCCCCTTCCCTTAGCAGGTCTTAAAACCAGTTCCAGAAGGATAATTACACTAGAATTAATAAATTCTTTTTAAAAAGAAATATCAACAATTTTCAGGTTTTCAAAAAACTCATTCTATGTATATTTTGTATTTTATAAATAAGATAGCAAAGTATTAATGAACCACCATATTGAAGTAATTTTTAAAAAACACCCTGAATGCCCAAAGTGTTAGCATTTTCTCAACCTGCAACTACAATTGTTGGGGAGTCTCTGTGTGGGGTTTTTCCCCCCTCCCAGTGGTAGTCACTAAGTAAGCACTAGCTACGGATTCATCTATCAAAAACTATTATCAGATGAAAACTGTGAAATACAAGAGATAGTTAAAGATCTCAAAATTAACATAGTGCTGACATGTCTGGCAGCTCTTCAGAAACATTAAAAGATTTTGATATACAGGCTGGTGCAACTGCCACGACTCCTGGATCTAGGACAGTTTCTAAATGAAGAAATTACAGTTGTAGCTAAAACAACAGACTGATAGGATTCTCACATAAAAGGCAAATAGGGGAGAGAATCTCATTAGAAAGTTGTGTTTGGCTTAGAAGTTTTTGTTGTTTTTAACACTTACAAATACATTTATACAAACAACTGATTTTTAGCAACAGGAATTTACTCATCTCAGCTGCTGATTTTAATAATTTGTCTTTAGCAAAGCTCAACTAACTAACAGGATATAGTTACAGATATTTTTCTAAATAAAAGAAAATCTGTCCAAAAGAAATCCATTAGAAGAGGGTTTCAGTTAGAGTAATATTACAACTTCCACAAGCTCTAGTGTATTGGCACATCTTTTATTTTACAGTAACTATATCCTTCATCTAGCAATTAAAAATACTGCTACAAAAAACCCACAAGCCAGGCAATAGAGCAATCTTACACTGAGAACCTATTAAAAAAAAAAATTAATTTTCTCTTAAATCTAAGTATCCCTGCAGATGAGGATGCCCCTGTATTTAGCAGGGAAGGTGATTAACTGAGATTAGTATTGCAGAAAAAATTAGGTTTTAAGGGTGAGATCATGTAGTCCAACTAAATCAGATCAACTGGCCTGCTGTTACATCCAGTGAAGTCCTGAAAACCCCAAAGAATGCAGATTTCACCATCTCATCACCCAATTGTCTAAGTGTTTAACCATCCTCATTATGAAGAATTTTCTTATGTCCGGTTGAAACAGCCCTTTTTCAAAACCATGATTAAGTGGGCAAATACCAACTTACCAACAAGCAAAAGCATTTTTAAGAGCCTGACAACCACACCTAACGTTATCTTGTTAAGATAAAAAAAATATCTTAATGAAAGAATACTGAAATGTAACTATGGTTTGCCATGTAAAAAACAAAATCCTTTCATTTCATTAGAATTTATAATGAAATGTTTCAGTGACCAGTTGTCTGTGACTTAAAAGAGCACATACACACACTTTAAAATTACTTATGTATGAGTACATATTACTTCTAACTTACTGCTTTCTGTCTCAGCACAATGAAGATTGTCTTAATTACTAAAGCATCCTGCAGGCACAAACAAATTATGCATGTATACACACACACACACTGACACGTATACATTATTTAGCTCTCTCAACTACCATTGAATAAACTGTCTTTTCTTCCTGAACAGAACTTGAAAATTAACATTGGACAAGAAACATGTTAGCTACCATGGAATTTTACTATACAAAGTAACTTTTCAAAAAGGTAATGGGGGAAGAGGACAAAGAAATTACAAAAATACATTAAATATTACATAAAGTCAGCCTATCCCTCCCACAGCTCTATGGGGTGTAGATTTTATGCAGGCAGATCCAAAAAGTGCTTATGACCGATTAAACAATTTTTATGCTTCCTCATCATTCACTGTCTCTGATTTAAATTCTACCCTATACATACATAGGCTTTCTCCCTAAAATATAGCACATTTATTTTGAGTTTCCACCATCAGTATACCAAATATTTAGGGTACCATCAAAATCGTTGATAACTGAAAGCCCAATATTTTATTGCATGTGGGTCTCAGATGTAGACTTCTGCTTTCAGGTCAACATATTCAAATTGTATGGCAGGATCAAATGCTGCTGTAGCTGTTTCACCAGACTCGAGTAACTCTCTAGGAAAGGAAAACTGGCTCAAATCTATCACTGATTTCTTGTATATTAGAGTAATACAAGGACAGAAAGCAACTGGAGAGTTCACGTTCATAAGGAACCACGAAAGAGGAGACAACAGACAGTTCTGAGACTTTGACATTTTCCAAACGGAAATTAAAAAGTTGTTGCTAAAAATCTCTTGACTTTTCAAAAAGTTCTTACGTATGCTTTTGACATCACCTTACCTCTAAAGATATCAACAGCAACTTAGATCACTTTGTTTTGCTTGCTCCATCACATCACCTGTGACATGCATTGATGAACTACAAGTCAAAATTTCTTGAAGATGTAACACAAAGTTTAAAAAAAAAAAAATGCTTGAGACTACCACACTTCTGCAAACTAAACAAAACCTAGAACCTAGACCAGAAAATCTTTGTTTCCTTCAAATAATTTATTTCCAACAGTTCAGAATACTCCAAAGCATTCACTTTCACAGCACAGATTTTTTCAGCAGACTAGAAGCACATTTTCCCTCCCTCACCCCTCATCTTTCAGAAACTACCTGAAAAGCAGGTGAGGATGGGGAAAAATAAGTATTTTGTTAGCCTAACACTCTCAGTCGTCTCCTGAAAGAGCCACAGCTAACAAAGAGATGGAGCTTCCAGAATCAAAACCAGAAGTAAAGTTACAGCAGAAAACAAGTTCCTGAATATTCATAAAACCATTTCTCTGCTCAATAATATTCAAACAAGAAATACTGACAGTTTCCAATAACTTTTAAAGACTTCCAAACAAAAAAAAAAACTTCAGGTCCAGCACTAGGAGAACTCAGGTCCATCTTTTCACATGCTCTCCTGCACTATAACAACAAGAATTAAAATCAGAAATTGTTACTGTCTGAAAATGTTAGATGCTCGTATTTTTACTTAAGGCATCCATAGATCTGTAGATTAGTGCTGTAAAAACAGGAGGAAAAAAAAAAAAAAAGAGACTTATCTACAAATAACACTCCCTTCACACTGCATATTTTCCTTTTCAAAGGTATATTAGTATATCCTAAAAATACATTGGTAAGCCCTTGTCATTATTTACAGTTCAATAAATATCAAAACCTTCTTTTGCTTTCTAAATATCTTACTGAATTCCATGCCTGTCTCTTCCTCCTGTCTCCCTCATGGACAATGAAAAATAGTACTTCATAAATACATAATCTTCCTTATCCTTGTAAAAATCAACAAGCAGCATTAGCTAGCTTCCAGATGGAAGACAGCAGTTTGCTTCTAAGTTGCTGGACTTTGAATAATGCTATATAAAGTCAAGTATCGACTTGATGAAAAATTGTCACAAATTAGTTGTGACAAACTAATCAAAGAAGTTACTTCAACATTTAAACTGTAGGACATTCATAGCAAAACATTGCATTAATAAAGTCAGTGGAGACTAAAATATTTAACATCTTTTTGTACAGACACTTTAATTACCACTTATGGCAGTAAAAATCTTTGACCTGCTTACTGTTATTCAGCTATTATTGGCATGAATTTTTTCCTGTAAGAGTAGATGTAGACATAGCATAGTCATTTTCTACTGTAATAAATAAACATTTCACCCTCCAGTAAAACAAAACTCCTATTTTGGTAATCTTACCACCCTGTTTACAAAATAATGCATTACCAAATTTTACATTTTCATAAATTAATACATGTGCACAAAGTTATTAACAAACAGATTTCAAATTCCTACTTAGGGCCAGCATTTGAAATGTACTTCCCCATAGTTTTGGTGCATACAAGCAAGAAATAAAACAAACTCTCCCTTTCAATAGTAACAGTGAAGAATTGTCATATGGGGATGAGGTCAAGAGGTAACATGTTTGAGCAAAACGATAACCTAAAGAGCAACAATTTGCCACCTGCAGATACCGTATGCCCAAGAACTGAAAAAATAACAGAAACCATTTTAAAACATGTAAATTTTCATTAAGATGTCCAAGAACTAAACAGGAAAAAACAAGTTTATAATTCATCTGTTAACACACTAAAGTTTTGAATCTCTATTTCAGGATTTAAAATATTGATTAAAATGCAATTAAAAACAATTATTATGCAGGTATATGTTTCTGACATTAGTTTGATTTTTTACTTTTTTTAAGGCTTTGGTTAAATATCTATACATCTAAACTCTACCCAAAAACTATTAAGGAGAAATGACAAAAATATTTGCCAAGAAGTATAACATTACAAGGAATGAACAAACAAGCATTAAATGTATACAGAATCTCTTTCCTGGTAAGCAGTAATGTTAAGTGACAATGCTACTGGCTGAATTAACTGTTTAAATGTTGACTGCATTTATTTATTTATTTTATCTCCATCTCTTAAATTAAAAGTGGTGAAAAGAGTGTATCTACAAAGAAAGAACACACTCATAAGGAAACAAGGGGGAGTATAAGTAGTAAGAAAAAATAAAAATAAGGAAGAAACTGTCAAAAATGCAATTTTAAAGGCATCACAGTGAACATTAAGGAATATAATTTGAGACTGCTGAACTTAATGTTTAAAATCATTACTGTGACTTTCAATTTTTTTTCCTTTTACTATTGACTATTCATTTAAGTTTGAAAAATTATTTTTATTACAAGAGTAGCTTCTGTCCTAGGTCACAAGAACATTTAAAGCAGAAAAGTTTACTTTTACTGTGGTTAAACAGATTTTTTTTTTAAATAAGTCTTGCACACACAAAAAAAAGAGAGGGTCATTAATGACCAGTGTACGATGCTAGTTGTCCCTTCCTTTATGATGAAGACATCTGGCCATTAATAATCATTTGTTGATGTATTATCTCCTACACCAGTGCACATAAAGTGTGTTCTCTCATTCAGGTGAGACCACCATACCACGTAAAATACTGCTATCCCAGATCACTTCAAATGCTCAAAACATGATGCCTTACTTATTGCTTTCTTTTCCTTCTCATGACAGAAGACATTAAAATAACCTAAAAAATCCTTATAAATGACAGGAGGCAAATGGAGGAAAGCTGTGTTCTTATTATTTTAAAGAAAATTAAGATTTGGATTCATAAAGCAAATGTAAATTATCATCTCAAACTAATTAGAGTTTCAAGTATTGCGTGTCTGAAAACTGTAATGAGTTACAACAAGTAACAACTGTCAGCAGATGCCTTTATTACCTAAGCAAGGATGCCAAAATAACGTGTAAAGATCTAGAATGCCATCACTGCTGATAACCTTGCTTCTTTGGCACAATGGCTTATTTCTACAATACAGCTCATCTGCCAGTGCAGAAGACAAATCTTTCTTCTGGCATGTGGGGGATAGAATGGTGGAAGCATTTGAATTTATTTAGGCCAGGTGACTGGGATTGCAGCCTTCAAGTTTTAGAGGAAGAATAAAATACTTCTAATCCCCTGAAGCCAAAAGTCGTTTGGAACTCTTCCTAGATGTTGCGAGATGATTATGGAACTGGCTAGTTTCCCAGTCAAATGGCCTAGAAAAATCCTTATCTCTGAAGTTTCTGCTTGCTCTCAGGTAGATCAACCTGCCAATCCTGACCTTCTACCAGCTGGAAAAAAGCTGACTGTAACAGAAGCTACAATACTGCTTCTTATCCCATAGGTGATATATCATCTGAAAGGGAAAGTGAAAACAGGAAGCAAAAGGTGTCCAAGAAGTTACTCCCATCAGACTCACTCCCATTTCCCTCCCCCTCCCCCCATACATTGGGTATATACCAAAGTTGTAAAGCAAGCAGCAAAATTGTTTAAAAAAATGTCAACAACAAGCTTACAATGAATCTAGCCCCTTTTAGAGGCTCTAATACATCCGCTTCCCCTACAAATATACTTTACAATAGTTTGATAAAGGGTTTGACCCTTCATAAACAAAGGAAGTAAAGAAATAATTTTCTTTACAATGTAAGTTTTCATATTATGAGACCAACAACAACAACAAAGCAAATCCAGTAATCATAGCATTCTAGGAAGCTTCCCACTGAAACTGCCCTAATCTCATCCCTTTATGCTGATACATGACATTCATATTCATTAGGAGAATGCTTAACTATGTTAACTCTTCAATCACAAAAAATACATCAAGATAAAGTAAGAACACATCTCTTAGTTAAGACATTTTGTTCTCAGAATTATTAATGAAACAAACAGTATATAACTTTTTAAGTAAAAATAGCTTTTTAAGAAGTGCTTACAATCTTTCAAGAAGGTGTAATCCAGAGAAGGAACCATTCTTCAACTCCGTTATTTTATTGTTACTCAGAATCCTGTAAACAAAAACAGGCAAGAACAATATATTTTATGTTGGTAACAAAATTATTTGCTGCAGCTTACACTTCTGGTACAAATCTTTTTATTTAACAGCCTTTAGATCAAATACAATGCCTAGCTCATTGTCTGAGCTGTATACAACAGCATTGCTTAAATATCATGAAGGAGAAAAAGAGGATTTTCTATGTTATGTGCCCTAAGTACCATGCAAGCTTACATAATTAACATATGAAAGAAAGTACACCCATATAGGATTATCATATTAAGACACCAGAACTGGCATAATAGAAAATGAAGTATTAAACAACCAATCTACACATTCAACATTCCGTTCTTCTGTACTTATTTTGGTTTTCAAAACGACGCAGCGTATCACGTTTCCCATTTCCTCTGCTGCCACCCTCAGCCACTTGCACACGCTCACTTCTCCTGTGTTGTGCCACCTTTCCTAGCCATCCTTCACACATTCATCCTTCTCCTCAATGCAATCTTTTTAAGACATCTGCAAATAAGCTCAGCAAGCACTCCTTTACTTCTATCTTTTCTTCTCTTAAAGGAACACACAACTGCAAATTCCCTCTTCTGCACAAATAACTGGATCAGGCCCATCTAGTCAAGTACCCTATTCTCCAATCACAGCCATCTGCAGATGCAAATTATCCTCAAGTTAGGAAATCCCTTGTATAGCTGGATGCTTTCTTACATAGGAGGACCTGCTTTCTATACAGCTGCGTATTTCTCTGTCACAAAAAAAGCCTATTTTCCTTTTGAACCACAGAAAATTTTGGCATCCACACATGCCTTACGAAAGGTTTCACAGCACAAAGCTCTGTTCCATAAAGAACATCTCATGTCATTAGTTTTGAACACAGCTCCTGCTAGCTTCATTTGATGCTCCCCACTTCTTACACTGAAACAGGCAGTAATCAATCCCTACCCACCCTCTCCTTTACCATATGTAATTATGTAGAAACCTAGATGGTCTCTTGCCAGAGGGAAGATTCATATTTTACTTACTTTTCACATGAAAGTCATTTTGTGCCACCTGAATCATTTCTGAGCTCTTTCCAGCTTTATTACACTCAAAAAATTCTGAGATAAAACCAAGGGAACTGAAACAGCGTTCAACACACAGACAAGCCACAAATCTACATAATAGGATAATGATGTTCTGTTTCGTTTCCTGCTGTTTTCCTAGCAAACCCTAACACATGATCTGCCTTTACCACTTGTACTAAGAATTAAAGATTTCTGGTCAGCTCAGTGCCCACCATCTCATACATCAAGACAGAATTGTAGTCATGTCCAGTGCAATTTTCATTTTTCTACAATGTGCTGCTTCTGCCATTTTATTGCCTAATTATTAGTTTCATAAACTTCTTCCCAAATTCTTCACTATACCCTCAACTTTATTACATCAAGCAACTTGCCAAACTCTGTCAACCCCCTACTAATGCTGTTTTACAGGTCATTAAGAAGCATGTTGTGCATTACGGGTCTCTAAGACTCCACTCAGCTGAGAAGGCTAACCATTTACTTCCACATCCACTTATCCTTCAGCAAATTAGTTGTTCATGCAATGATTTCCCATTTTAGGCTGACATACCACTTTCATCAAATGCCTTTGGTAACGGACTAAGAGATGCCTTTTGGAAAACCATCTATGTCTCATATCTACTGGATCATCCTTGTAACCATTTTGCCAATTCCGAAGAACTCCAAAGGATTGTGGGGAAGAGCTTCCCATTACAGGAGATGTAAAATTTTCCAGAGTACATCCCTCTCTCTTTATCCAGGTATCTGACATATTTATTATAAATTCTACTGATTTGTTCAACACAAACATGAGACTTGGAATCATGTAGTTCCCCTAAACTCCTAATGCACTTATAAAAATCAGCATTTACCATCCCTCCAGTCCTCAAAAATCAAGTTCATTCTAAGCAAGACTTCAGACACTCTCTTGTCCCGGAAATCTATTCGCTCTGTCAGTTTCTTCCATAACTTCTGCTACAGTCACTTCAATTTCAGACAGGTCCTCTATCAAACACATCCTGCAGATCCAACATGTCCATGCACTTCTTCACTTACACCAATTACATCTTCAGGCTGGATAACTACTTCTGTACTTAACAACTGCCACTAGAAGATTTCTTTCCAGTCTACTACATCTTTCAGATATCCTTTACAATAGCCATAAACCAAACACACATACACACAACCCTCTTTCCTCCGATGCATAAAATTTATTATCTAATGACAAGGATTAATACTTCAAAACACATAATGAATAAGATAAAATTAAAATACAGAAATATCCATCTATGAAAACATCATCACTTTGACACAACCATATATTGTGCTAAGTAGTTTTCTTCTCCAGGTTTCTCAAAAATTGCCTCAAGCCTCTGTGGTTTAGACAAACAGGCCAGGCAATTTTTTGTCTCAAGGCTCTGGCTTTGAGTCAATCTCGCCCTCTCAATCTCACACACACAGAATCAAGACAGCTGAACAAATTATTTGAAAATCTTTCCATTTCCAGTCTGACAGATAGAAAGTTTGAAAATTCTTGAAAGGTATGATTAAATCACTCAACTAAGGTAACAGTTCTAATGCTAAAAGGAGGAGATCCCATTCCTTCTCTTCCCCTCACAGTTTCTACAGCTCATCTCAAAAGTCATCCCTTGTGCCCACCGCTCCACGAGCAACGAACATTAAACTAAACATTTACCCAAGGCATCATACAAGAGATTAATTTATATGGCAACTGCAAAAGGGTGATCAACATAGTATGCTACACAGTCAGCTAATACCAGACTGATCACAGGAATGGATGGAAAGGATGAGGGGGAAAAAAAAAAGTATACTGACAATTTGCTGTTGTATGTGCCTATAATGCCTGTAACATCCATTAGAGAAGAAAATTTGCTTTTGTGAAAATACAGTTCTAGAGTCAAATATATTAAGCTACTTTACACGAAGGAAAGAAGGAAAATTGCCCCTTGGATGCAGCTGCGATAACCTAGATGACAGAACAAATGAAACACAGAAAATATTTTTAAAAACAGATATACAAATCAAGGAAGCACGGGTGCTCTTCAGAAATCTACGTGTATTTCAAGGAATCCTTGCATCAAGGAAGGTCCAACATGTGATAGAAAACCAGAACACACATTTGCAAGACCACAAGTTTGGTAAATAGTATAATAATGATAATACACAGATTGGAATGCCTACAAAATTAGTAAAATTTAACTGAAGCATTAAAATCACCCATGCTAAAGGCTTTGAAACTACTTGCACTTCTACTCAAAGAGAAAAAGATTTCAATCTAAATAGTAAGCATTATTTGTAGAAATGGTAGGTATGGGATTCATTCTGCAAACCATATCTATTCAGAGCAAAGTACCCCTTTATTTCAACATCCTTTCTAGTTTCAGAAATGTATATGGGAAGAAACATAGTAATATATAAAACAACGAATGAAGGAGCTTATAAAAAACCCTAATTAATAGTTAATACAAACCAAACAAGGCGTAACAGCAGCAGCAAGAAACAACACAGACCAATTTCAGATTTACAGACAAAATAAGAAGAAAAAACATGAGGTTCAGAAAACATCCAATGCAACACATGCCAGCAAATTACAATCTTCAGTAGCACAGAAATAATTTGTCTTTTAGTTATAATTGACTTCATCTTAAGATTTATTGATTTTACCTGTACTTTTGCTAGAAAAATGAGCTATTCAAAATGGAGCAGAACCACTTCAAAAGTGCCTGTAACTGGCCAAACTAAATTTAAACTAAATAAAAATTACAGTTCTGTAAAAAAAAAAAATTAGTTTTCTGACATTGTCTATAAAATAATAGGCCTAAAGTAGAAGCCTTTGAATATCTGTGCACTAGGTAAATTTCCCTCTGGAGTGTGATGTACAAATTATAGTCAGACTGATTTAGTATTTTTTTCTGCAGAGGCTGTTAGTTGCTCAACCATAAAGGTTTAGTACAATAAATGATAGGTTTTACAACACTCCATATAACAAACATTTCACCACACTTAAAAATGTTGTAAGTGTAATCTTTAAAAAAATGCAGTTTAAAACTTGCTATTAATATATTCAGACTATACATTATTTGAAGTGTTAAGGGATGTGGCATAAGAAGACAAAACACAATAAAGCATTCACCTCAAAGTATACATTTTATAGTCACTTTCACAATTTCTGTGCAGTAATGTACAGTGAAATGATGGACTATTATGTACCACTTAGACACAGAAAATTATTTGTGATCAATAATTCTAAGTTACTAGTTTAAAACCATAATTTTTCCTAAGAAAATACACAAACTTTTCCATCATTAAGATGCTTAAAAGGAAAATGGTAGGGAGCTACAGATCTCCACTCATTCCCATCTTGTTCAACTCCTCTTTAACAAGTGACTTTGCACCATAAGTGATGTACCTGGAGATTTCATGACGGGGTTTCCATAGCCCAATGTCACTGTTGCTCCTTACGTCTTATAAGCTCCAGATCATTTTTTTTTTTTTTCTTTTAAATCATCAACAGTACCTGTTTGGAACAAATGCATTTTGCTTGTCCAGCTCTTACCAAACAGAAATAAAATGTAGAACTACTGCGTGCAAACACACTCACAGCCACAGGAATAAACACAAAAAACTTGGGAGAAAAAGCAGATGAAAAGTAGGTTCTAGAAAGCATTATGGACAACGTCTCAAGTCACCTTAAAGCAACATATTTCCCTCTCCTTTCACTGAGCAGAATAGTTGCAGAGAGAAAGAGGTGAGCTGCAACAACACACCTAAAGAAAAAAAAAAAACAAAACAAACCCTCCCAAAACAAACCAAAAACAACCCCAGCTTTTCACCCATTCCAAGAACATTGCCGAAATGTTCCTTTGTTGAATATGGCTCAGATCTGAAAGCCCTGTTTCCATTTTGCTCCATAAAAAGGCAGAAGAATTTGGCAAAACTCTGCAAAGAAACTCAACTCTGGCTCTAACACACTGGTGAGATCTTTAGCAATAGATGCCCAGTTGCTAGCATGCAAAACAACTATTCAGTCAAACCCAAAGTCTTTCCTTTGTACTACACAGAGTTTTACCAACAAATACTAAAGGTGATGTAATCATCCTTTTTGTTTTGTTACAGGAGGAAAAAAAAATAAAAAACAATCAAGGCTTGATTTCTTTTTAACATTAGAATAAGGTAATAAGCACTAAGTGAAAAAAGTTTTGTTCTGTGAGACAATTTTGGCTTGTCAGCTGTACAAGAACCAGCACTAAGGCAGTAGTCAACTAGACAGGAATTTAGAATGCATCCCCAAACTTCACAAATTAATCTTTTCACGGCATACTATTAAAACACACATGTCCATTAACACTATTACAAAATAGTCAAAATGGCCTCCAAGAAGCCACTGGGAGACAGTGTAATTTTTAGCTGAATGCTGAAGTAGCTTCCAGAACACATTTTAAGAGACTCAAATAGAGAGTCAGGAAATAGAAAATAAATCAGATCATTTCATGATGATGGCTGTATACTCTAAGGACTGGGAAAGCAGCCACCAGCAAAAATTGAACTAAAATAACCAACTGTACAACCAAGAAAAATGCTTTCTGCTGAAAGCCATGAACATGCAAACAGAAATACATTTTTTTGAAGTTTATCTTGTAGAAGCTGTGATTTAACAAGGACATAAACCCAATATTTTTCAACAGTTAGTATCTTGCCTTCCAGTAAGTTACTGGTGTCAAAGGGAAAGAAACGAAAGTAATGGACTGAGCAGAACATGAACAGTACTTGCTTAAAAGTAACCCTGATATGGAAACACTCCACAAGCTATATACAGAGAAAAAACTATGAATCTTTCCAAGGCCCCTAACAAAAGCGGACAGTATTTTCCAATTTAACATTATAATTAAGGAAGCTTAGCAAGGAAACATTTGCAAAACAGAAGTTTGCAACAGATAAAAGATTTCCTGCTCTATTTCATTATTATGCTCATTAAACAACATTAAGATTGTAAACTAAAACACTCAGAAGTAATGAAATTACAGAATTAAAACTGTGTCTATTTATATCATTCCATTTTTAATGGGGAACATGCTAACATTATATGACGCAATGATGAACTTTTTTTTTTCCTCTACACAATCCCTGCATCATTCAAGCAATGATGCTCACTTTGTGCACTGCTATTCCAGATATTTTTTCTTGATATTCAGTAGGTGGCCACATGCTTTATTTATTGCCTTTCTTTAAGGACAAATCACTCTTTTAAAGACAGAATTTTTTCTTTTTAGTGAAACACGGTGCTAACCACTGGAGTACCTCAGTGAGTTTTCTATGCAAAAGTACTAGACAAAAATTATCTTGGAAAAAGAACAGAACTGAAGCCAAAACAGAATGCAAGAATGAGTTGCAATGTTGCTGAAAATGATACTACTATCAAAACAAATTCTTGTGAAATTATAACCTTACCAACCAAACCTCTCTTTCTAGTACTTACCCCAGGCTGGAAAGCCTTCCTAAGAGAAAATTAAGAGGACACAGCAACATCCAGTTTCTTCCAACACTGAGCTGCTGTCTCTAAAGCTAAACAAAAGCACTGGTTAGCTAACCTTTGTGACCGTTACCTTCTGGGAAGCTTCCTCCAAGTTCTCTCTCCCCCCTGTTGTTATCTCTAGCACATGTATTAGTTTAAGAGATGATGATTGACTTTTTCTGTAGTAACCCTCCTGCCTTACTCCCCTCCCTTCTGCTCCCTCCCGAGTTTCCCACTTCTTATCCAGCAGATGTACACTTTTTAGGATTCCCCCCAACTTGCAGTTTAGTGCAAGTTTACTCTATCTGTCCAACCTCCATACATACATGCAAGAGAGTAACGTGCTTCATAGGAAATACTGCACAGACACAGAAGCTTAGCCAGACCCTTCTACCTTAAGCTGCTACAGACATACATTCTATGTATTGTATCACAGTAGTATTAATTATAGCATATGCTGTCACGCCCAGTCTCACATGTATTTACATTTCCTATCAGGTATATGTGCTCTCTAGAAAGTGCTTTGTCTAGACATGTTAGCAAGCACTTCCAGTCAACTGCTGGAACACAAAGATACATTTTCACAAAAAATTATATCCTAAGCCCACAGAAGTCAACAGGTAGTGTAGCCCCCTGAACTGACTAGGCATGGAGCCAGACAGCCAAGGCAGGGGTGGGGGGGAGTGTGTGGAAACACAACACACACAGGGCAAGAGACTGGGAGCTGAACGCACAAAAGCATCAGCTCCAGCTCAGGCTACAGTTTTACAGGCAGTTGGATGTGGATGTAACTTTCTGCACTCAGAGGGGGAGATCTCCTTTCCCCTGCCCTTGCTCATGATCATCCCTGTGCCAGACACAGGAAGAGAGGGTGGAAGAGGATCTCCGTCCTCCAGCACATAGTTGTAAGGTCAGCTTGCTGCAACCCACAGAAACTCTAATGAGCCCACTGAGACGCAATTTTGAGAATTGGTTTAAATTCCTGTTAACATCGGAGGCTGTTATCCTAAAACAACAGTTCGGGGTATTAGAATCAGTTGTTTGGGATGTCATACAGGATGCTCTTAGAAATCTGAGCGAACGGGCAAACTCTGCCTGATACTAAGTTTCAAGGTAAAACCTATTCTATAACCACATGGGTTAACTAAGACAGAGTCCTTGTATCTGACAGAAAAAAGACTTTATGTTCATCTCCACAGATGGAAATAGAACATCATGTGGACAATACCAGAAGAGTTTTCCCAGACTGTGTTACACCACTACCATTTCCTTCTACAATCCCTCTTCTCCTACTGGCATCCAGTCACTAATCCTGCCTTTACTGGGTAGCTGTTGAATTTCCAAGAATTCTTGCCCATATCTCGGTAAGCCAGATGACAGAATCATAGAATAGTCTGGGCTGGAAGGGACCTTTAAAGGCCATCTAGTCCAACCCCCCTGCAATGAACAGGGACATCTTCAACTACATCAGGGTGCTCAGAGCCCCGTCCAACCTGACCTTGAATGTTTCCAGGGATGGGGCATCTACCAACTCCCTGGGCAACCTGTGCCACTGTTGCACCACCCCCAGCATAAAAAAAAGTCTTCCTTATATGTAGTCTGAATCTACCCTCTTTTAGTTTAAAAACCATTACCCCTTGTCCTATCGCAACAGGCCCTGCTAAAAAGTCTGTCCCCATCTTTCTTATAAGCCCCCTTTAAGTACTGAAAGGCCGCAATAAGGTCTTCCCAAAGCCTTCTCTTCTCCAGGCTGAACAACCCCAGCTCTCTCAGCCTTTCCTCATAGGAGAGATGTTCCATCCCTCTGACCATTTTTGTGGCCCTCCTCTGGACCCACTCGAACAGGTCCACGTCTTTCCTGTGCTGAGGGCTCCAGAGCTCGACAAAGTACTACACTCACCCTTCAGCACCTTTTCTGTTCTGCCTTCATTCCCTCTGAAGTCTTCTTATTTCCCATCTCCATAAGCCACACACCCATTCAAAGAAACCCTTCCTCCCATCTCAACTCCTCCCCAACTCCCAGTAGTAGTTTCTACTTTTTAATCCATTTTCCCTGCCTTTCTTCACTCCGCATCTAGACCATAACCTCTCTACCTCAAAGCATCTTTTTTCTCCCTAGATTGAACTGACCTAGCAGAGGACACAGATTGTAGTCTCAGACAAAGCATCTGAAAACGCTGCAGCCCACAGCCACCTAGAGCTGTAATGCTGGAGACTTCCCTGGAGAAATCCTAGAACACAGTGTCCAGTGCAGACAGAATTGTGGAATTAAGCGGCCTATTTCTTAAACGACTTTAATCAATCTGCATTTATTATGTTTGGTTTGTTGGGTTTTTTTTACTCCAAAAAAGCTCTTAGCTGGTCTGCCTTGCCAAAAAGGTCAAGTTCCTACTTCAAAAGCGACAATGTCGCAGCCTTGCCAAAACTGGCTGAGTAGCTTGGATCACGTACAGCACCAAAGCAAGTACGCTGCTTCGGGACCTAGCAGCTCTGCGCTGCAGCGCACTGGCATCCCATTGACTCTAAGGTAGCTTGGAGATCTGCAGGACAGCACTGTACTGCACCACTGGACATGCCCTGCGTCACTACCAAGGGAGGAGTCACAACACATAAACAGCAATTAACGTGCATGATCTGTCCCACTGTAGCACTCTAAGGGCAGCAAGACATTGCAGTTTCCACTGCTAAACAGCCAAACAGTGAAATCCAAAGGTGAAAATAAAATTCTCACCTATTTAACTGTGTTAAAGACTAAAGATATTTAATAGATTATTTAAAATTTTACAAATTAATATTTTAAATTCATTATCTCATTGCAGAAAGCAAAACTCACAAAAAATATACTTCAGTTATCTTCTCTGAAGTTCTTAAATTTAAAACAGTTTATTTTTACTAATGAAAAGAAATGCTCAACTGTTTTTAATCTTCACGGATTAACTACTGGTACAAAGAAAGCATTTAAACTGTATAGATTCAAAAATTATAAGAGACTATTAGCAGGGAGTGTAGTGATAGGATGAGGGGTAACAGTTTTAAACTGAGAGAGGGTAAATTTAGATTAGATATTAGGAAGAAATTATTTACTCTGAGGATGGTGAGGCACTGGACCAGGTTGCCCAGAGACGCTGTGGAGGCCCCATCCCTAGAAGTGTTCAAGGCCAGGCTGGATGGGGCTTTCAGCAACCAGGTCTAGTGGGAGGTGTCTCTGGCCATGGCAGGGGAGTTGGAACTAGATGATCTTTGAAGGTCCCTTCCAACCCAAACCATTCTATTATTATGGTGAAGATAAAAACTAAGACAGTAGTGACAAATCCATGCACCTGCAACATATCTGGCCCATGCAAAGTACACATGGGAACTATTAAATTCCAAAAAATTTAATCTTGCAGCTCCGTACTTGTTTTTAATTATAAAAATAACCTTTGAATGTGAACAAGCTGCAAGCAAAAGGAATGAGACACATGTAGTTGTTCATTCTGCGTTCATCACTGCAGCACAAATTCTAGTTCTATTTCTTTAACTCTTAGCATTAACTTTTAAATTTTAGTATTTTACACTTTTGCCAAACTGAAACAAAAGCAGGAGTACTACTGATCAGTAAAGACAACAATAAAAGAAAAAAGTATTAGTCCTGAAGATTAAAATCTCTCTTCCTGAGGCTAGATACAGCGTGAGACATTGAACTTGTAATACTCACTGAAGGGCTAATGAACACATAAAGGGCATTGCTTATGTGGGCATCTTAATGCTAATAAAGATATTGGGCAACTCTACATTAATATTGTGGCTCAGAGAATGAAAAAATAAATTTTCCTCATTAAGAAGATTTAAATTTGCTCTCCAGAATTTTGCAGAACGTATCTCTGTCCTCCTCCCTTATTTTTAAGTAAGCAGTAATCAATACACAGCTCTCCTTCAAAATCTGAGCCCCAGGATTGTAACAACTGCCTACAGTTGTATCTATGGTACAGAAGCCATACTTCTAATTACTTCAGGTATTTCATCAAAAGTACAATAATCTCATTGTGAAAGGCACCTAAAACAATTAAAAAATGCTTATATAAAAGAATAATCTTTAAAAAATTAAATCTGTATGCACTGATGCAATCATTATTGCATGAAGACTATTACCAATTACAACCCACCAGGTACGTTAAAGCCATTACTGCCACAGTAAAATAAACAAGAGAACACTATTCAAACTTGACTGGGTATCCGAGTGGATACATACTAACATGATGTCTTCTGAAGTTGACTAGTTATTTAGGTAGAACAAAATATTGCAATTTAGAAGAAAACCCTGTTCAAATTGTGACCTCAGAATTTTCTTGCAATACTCAAATATACAGAGTACACAATCATAAAAGAATACTGTATGTATTCAATATGCTATAATAATAACCCCACAACAATGAATCAGTGTTGGAATAGGGCATACAACAAATCATGCATCTGCTTTTGAATGTGGATTGCTATCTTTCTTCTCAACAAGGTAAAAGACATACACAAAAGCAGACAGATGTATACTGAATAGGTCTACTAGAATAAAAGCCTAACAGAAAATGAAACAACACTAATGATTTTTAGCAGTCAGATACCACCTGTAAAAAGGCACACACAAGTACTTGTGAATTACTACATTACGGATACAACAATTCTCAAGTATGTCTCCGTACTGCCATGCGTTCATGAGTAAAATATATTTTGCATAGTCCATGTACCCATTGACCGAAGAAAATTTTATGATAAATTTTAATGGGAGTTATTAGCCTTTTGTGCCTTCAAAAAATGTTATCACTACCCAAGTTATTAGTACTGAGCACTTACAACAGTCTAAAATAGACTATTTCAACAAAAAAAAGGGATTAGCTGTCAAGAGTACCTTCAAGTTAATAAGGGAAATGTACTTTAAAAGAAGAGGCAAACTTCCACAGAAGACATTAACTATGCCTATACTTCCTGTTTGTCAATGTTTTGGTAAAGGACACTTTTCTTTCAAACACATAAGAGAGAAAGACCCAACTAAGTAAAACAAAGGAAATGAAAGCAGTTTAGCAAAACATCAGATCGCACCTCAAGAAAGAAAATATTAAAAAATCATACATATAAGTTAGTATGTAGTATCTATTTGCTTTCTTTTTAAAACTTGAAGAGTATGTTTTCAGTAAGAAGGAAAAAAATTACATATAATTCATGTAATTACAATGTAATCACATATTGTAATACAAGTGACTCCTTGCAATATGAGTGATCTTTTTGCTTTGAAACTTTTGGAATTTAGGAATTTGTGTTACAAATGGAAAGGCTGCGCAGATATCTGGAAGGCCAAATAAGTATGCCTTTCAGCTGTTTAATGGATGGAGTTTGACATGATTATATTTAGGCACTGGACAAAAGGCGTGACATTTTAAGATGTTTCTCAACAGTAACCCAGTTAAGCGTATCTTTGAACAGTTCTGAACACAAATCCAGGCTACTGCTCTGGCTTGTAAATTCTAACACTTGTAAGTGTAAACACTGATACTTACATGTTCCTATCACAATATGTGGGTAAGCAAAGTTGTTCGCAGATCAGTAAGGTCCCTGGTTCAGAAACACAACTCTTTACTGCATATATATGCTTTTCTTCTGTTTATTTAGATTCCTATTTCTATGTGGATTTCTATTAACCTATGTGTAATCAGCAACTAAAATTCTCAACAAACAAGGATTACAACTTTGTGGGCTTGTCTTCAGTGGGATTGCACATTCTCTTCCAAAGAACAAAGTAATGGCTAATATCCAGCATGTTATGACATCATCATTTGAGCTTGCATCAAAGAAACACAACAGCAATGGGTATCTTATCTCAGCCTTCTATTACAAGAGTATAGTGCATTCCTTACTTAAATGTGAATCATAGCAATGGCTTCAGTATCTACTGAAATACAGAGCATGTCAGACATACCACCGACTTACATTCACACAGCTATGTTATCTTCACACCAAAAGCATCTCATCGAGCTGGTTAAGCTACAAAGGTCAAAGTCATCTACAGTGTTCATATAGATACACCCTTCATTTGCATCCCAATCAGTTTTTATTATATAAGGCTATGAAAGAGTCCCTTCCTTAGCTGTAACTGAAGTTAAATTCACCTTGGAATTTGACCTGACTGCTCAGCAAAGCACCAGGTGCTAATTCTACCTGGATCCTAAAGGAATCTCAATTTACAGTACTGCCAGAAATCCTGAACATTGCTTATTCTCCCATAGACATCTCTCCATACTTTAATACTCTTCTTCCAGTGTTTGCTTTCCTTTCTCAATCATTAAACAAAGTTACTTTGTCTCTTATCAGTTGAAATCTGGGCACAAACTTGACCATAGGAAGTTCCATCTGAACATGAGGAGGAACTTCTTTACTTTGAGGGTGGCAGAGCACTGGAACAAGCTGCCCAAAGAGGTGGTGGAGTCTCTGACTCTGGAGACATTCCAAACCCGCCTGGACGCCATCCTGTGCAACCTGCTCTAGGGGAACCTGCTCTGGCAGGGGGGTTGGACTAGATCATCTCCAGAGGTCCCTTCCAACCCTGGTGATTCTGTGAAATCAAGTTAGGATATTTTTTCTGAACTATAACTGAAGATTCTAACTAATACTGACCTGAATTACTAGAACAATAGAATGTTTTGTGGCAAACATGCCAAGGCATTTCATAAATTAAGTGACCTTGCCCAACTCAACAATATCATTGTTAACCGCTAACTGCAACTGTGTGCGAGAATGAAAGAACTTGACCAGCATCCTCAGATGCTATTCATTTATTCTAATTTCCACTATTTCTCTTATTTCCCCACTTTTTAGAGACTTTTGTCCTCAAAAATATTTCACTAGGAAAAAAAAATTGTAAATGCTAAATGCACAGCAGCTGATCTACTGGAAGTCTAAGAGTCTGATCAGTCATAAGAATGGAATCAGGATTCCCAAAATTAATATAATCACTTAATTTGCGTCAGTCCTAGCTCACTCAAAACCCGAAAACTACATAGGTCCTACTTAAAACTGGTTTGTGAAAAATAAGAGCTAACATAACAGAAAATTAACTGAATTAAAATGCAGCTGATCTACACCACACTGATCTATTTTCAGCTGCTTATCTCTGCAGTGATCCACTAATCCAAAAAGCTATAATAGAACTAGTACTTATCTTAATAGAAGAATCCCACAAGAATGAAGATGCAAGATAACTCAGGGCAGTTTGACTCTAATCAGACAACCTTCCACTATCCACCAAGTGCCGCAATTCTAAGTATCAGTGTGGGGAAAAAAAAAAAAAAAGTAATTTTTGGCAAAAGATTAGATAACGATTAACCCAGCCACTACTAATCAACATGTTAGTGAAGTGGCACTTGGCAACACACCCCATAAATCACCAAAACTTTCTAACCAGGTTAAAAAGTATTCAGTAAAAAATAAAAAAAATAAAGTCTCTCAGAGATATGGAAAGTCATGCCTCAAAAGTCAACCAACTTGACAGATCCTTTACCACAACAATTAGAAAAACCAGGAGTGTTGGTTTAATAATCTTTGTCTTATATTTAAGTAAAATTTCAAAGTGTGTTCACACTAATTGTATCAACACAGTTATGATACTACAAATGACAATAAAAAAATTACATTGTTTCTTGCTGTGTCTACTAAAAAGTTTAAAAGGGAAAAATCAATGTTTCAGAAGTTGTCATGAACTTCAAAGGCCAGTTAAAACTGAAAGCAACTAATTAGAGTACGCAGATATGCTCTAGATACACTCTAGATAATGGAGTATGAAAATCAAGATGAAAGATGAACCATTCTTCCAAATTCTTCTGTCACTGCAATTATGAACAAAGGTCCATTCACAGCAAGGCTGCTGTGTTTGATATCTGCTTGTCTTTCACAGCAATCAGAGCTGTGACTCCGAGTTTTTTGAACCAAAGATCCCCACAGTCAACTTCAGTGTATCAACTATACTAATATCTACTTTTATCAACATTTTAATGGATAATACTGTATTTCTAACAGTTAATCAGCTGCAAAGCAGTTGTGGCTAACAGAAACTAAAATGAATTTGTTGATCAAACAGCTGTCACCTTCTACTTTTTGCTTTCTCTTCTACTTCAGAAACTTCACATATGAATATTTCTGGTCACTTCTCACAGGTCATTTAGAAATATTCCCTGAACCTTTACAGATTGCCAAGCAAGAACAATTACTTTAGCCTTAATCACTTCCCTTTTTTCTGGCTTTCCCTTTTCCCATAGGTCCAGATCAATGCATCTGACACTGACCAGGTCCACACCTCACTAAGACTTCTTGAAGGAAGCCCTTCCTTGGTGTTTCAGAGCTGTCAAAGCTCACAAAAGCAGAATATTGCTGTTCTCATGACATAAATATATACATTCTGTGCTTATTAAACTTGGATTATTGACAGATCTTTCAAACCTTTGATTTCCAGTTCAGCAGAAAAGTATCTTAAGCTAGATCCCATAACGCAGTTTCTTTTCATCAATTTGCTTGCATACTACTTAGTGGCACTTGAGTCTTCCCACAGTAGCACAGGCACTTTTAAGGCTCTCTAGAGAAGGGACAGGGTTCCACTTTTAGGGCCATCCGCCAATGAAATCCAGTGCTGCTGATGTCCCTGCCCATGGCTGGGGGATGGGACCCAATGATCTTTAAAGATCCCTTCCAACCCAAACCATTCTATGAACTTCTTTGCTAGCATGACCAATTAACGTCTCAGGAAGGAAAACGACTTGCAAATCCTCTCTTTACATGTGCACACTCATGTCTAAGTAAATAGCAACATATTTCTTACATTGGAATAAGTTGCACATCCTGTTTGAAACTTGTTATTCAAATAGATGAGGTAGGATTGCCTCCACTTAAAAAGAACACGCCTACTGCTACATGGAAGTAAACTGACCTTTTTTTTTTTTTTTTCCAAAATAGAAACAAAATAAAAACAAGTTGCTGTTTGCTTCCGCGAAACTTCAGGCCCACCTAGCCTACCCACACGCTGAGCAGCTCATGCTCTCTATTAGCACTCAGTTGTTAAAGCCACCTCAAAGCACGGCACCCCGCAGCTGACTTTCTCCTGAGATTTAAAAATAAAATGAAAGAAGTAAATTGAGGGAAGACGAAAATAAAATAAAAACAAAATAGCGGGATTACTTTTAATAAAGGAACACCTAAGCCTTCCCACCAGCCTGAACCCTTTGACGGAGAGCAGTCCTAAGAGGGAAGGAGGAGCAAGGGGGGGGGTGGGA
>VFFE01007670.1:1455393-1622842 GCA_008921705.1 Burhinus oedicnemus | reverse complement strand
CCCAGGGGCTTTCCCCGGCAGCAAAGGGGGGGTCAACCGCGCCCCCCCCCTCAGGTTGGCCCTATTTTACCTCAGGCCGGCGCTCCCCCTACTCTCCCCCGCCCCCTTCCCCACAGTCGCACCCGGGGACGTTACTCACAGGGTGACCGTCCGGTTCGGCAGCGCTTCGGGAGGTAGGACCTGAGCGAGCTCCAAGTTGCTGCAAACTACCTTCACCTCCACCGGGCCGCCGGTTGCCGTTTTGCCGGCGCTCTTGGGGCGACCGTCGTACTTACATCCCGGAGGCAGCGCGGCGCCCCCGCCGCCGCCCCCCAGCGCCATCAGGAGCAGGAGCGCGGGCAGGAGCCCCGCCGGGCGACGGCGGCGGCGGCGCAGTGGACGGCAGAGAGCGCGGCGGCCCAGGGGCGGCATGGCGGGGTCGCGTAGGGCCCTGCTCTGCTCCTCCCGCAGGCGGCGGGGTCGGCCGGGACGGGAGAGGAGCGAGCGGCGGCTGGGGGAAGGGGGGGCCACGTTTCGCCCTGGCCTAGCTCCGCGGGGGCGGCGCCAGACGCGGCCGCAGCGCTGCCGCCATGTGGTGCTGCGGGCGGGCAGGACCCGCGGCCGCCGCTGCCGCCCTCGCCTTTGTGTCGGGGCCGGGCGGGCTCCGTACAGCGGCAGCAGCGCCGCCTTCCGCCGGTGCCGGAGCCCCGCGGCAGCCAGCGCGCCCGCCGGGCCTCGGCCCCACTGCGCAAGCGCCGCGGTGGCGCCGGCCGCCACCGCGCCTGCGCGCCGCCGGGTGAGGGGGTGGTGGCGGGGAGGCGCTGCTCCACGGCGGAGGGGATCGGAGCTTCTGAGGGGAAAAAGCGACTTGCCGATGGGGGTCACCCGGTCCGGCGCGTTCCGCCGCCGCGCCCCTGGTAGGGTCGTCGGCAGCGCCGGGCCTGCCCCCGGTCCCGCCGCGGCGGCACTGCGAGCTGTCGGGGCCTTCCTCCCCAGGCCTCTCTTTGCCTGGGCCGTCGCCCGTTCCCCGATGGCCGGTGTCTTTGGGGCACCCCTCAGCATTCTGTAGAGCTGAGGGTCCCTTTGACGCTTCGTGGACCCTGTACCCTTCGGAAGAACAGGGTGGAGCAGTGTGGTTTCCCTCTGTCCTGGTTCCATGCCTTGCCTCTTGCCCCCAGCTCCAAGTCCTTGGTCTTGCATGAGGGACTGTTGGCATTCGTGCTTTGTGGAGAGGACAATCTGCCGAGGTGCTAAGTGGCTTTCAGTACTCTTAAAGCAAGGTATCTTGTAAGACGTTTGTCCTCAAATCATCCCTGTAAAATGAGGTGACCCTGTAATTCACACTTGACAGCCAAAGAGCCAAAGGATGGGAAAAGTTATTTCAATATCAATCTCAAATGTTAAAAAACCCACTTACCTACAATGTGTTTTTTCATTGCACACTTGGGACTGCTTTTCTGAGTGTAGGCAGGTCATGTTCTCACACTTCTGTGCAGCCAGGACAGCCAGGCACAAATGCCTTTGTGCCAGTGACAGCTGAAATTCTCTATACGTTCTTTGCCTCTGGTAGGTGTGAGGATAATAAAATAACTCACAATCAAATTACAAGAACTGGCAGCACCTACTTTAAAAATTTAAAGAGAGATTTTGCAGAATCCCTGGGAAGTTCTGATCCCTAATCAAGAACTCACAATGCCCCATCCTTACAGAAGAGCACTGGCAAATAACACCCTACAAAATACCTGTTATTACACAGAAGTGCAATTTTAGGCATTGGCAATAACAGCTGCCAAAATGAGTCTTACAAAGTCTTTAACCTAAAGTGTCCTTGAATCATGTTGAACACTCAGGTTGCGACCCAGTTTTAAATGTAACCTAATGAAAGATATGGGCAAACAATAGGAATTGTGGATTGGGGCAAGTGGAACAAGGTTACATTAATAACATTACAATTACCTGGGCATGTTGCAGATACTCTTTACCTACCACCGTGTTTTCTCTCCTCAGTTGTATGGACTCTTACTAATGGAGGTGGAACCTGTCCCATGTATTGAAATTGTTGACCAGAATGCAAAGAGGACACAGGTCCTTGAACTTTAATATTAGGTTTGCATCACTGAGTCACTCAGCAAGACCAACCTGATCTGGGTGAGATGCGAGGCCACTATTACACTTGAACTAAATTAGGTCAGGACACAAAATGCAAAGTTGACAATGCCTTTGTGTTCTTACACTGCTGTTGTGCCAACTGTAAAAGGTGGGAGATCTAAGTAGCATAAACTCACCAGTGTAAAGTTAATTCTTCTGTTTCGGGCTTTGTTTTAAACAAATTCAAACTGCAGAGTGAATTTGTATTGGATCAGTGCTTTGTACCATGGAGCCCCATAATTTTTGATCTGGCACCAGGAGTTTTAAAGCTGGATTAACTATCAAATGACAGCCCAAGGTACTTTTTCCCTTAGAAGTAGTGCTGGGTGAAACAGCTCTTCCCTTTTGCTACTTTCTTCCCATAACCTTCAGCTATGTCAACAACATGATCCAATTCACTGCACAGCTATATAAAAAGTTTGTGCGGGGTTAAGGATCAACATGGAGACAGGGCATACAGCTGGCTCTTCTGGCAGCAGAGCCAGTTTATGCCAGTTTAAACCATTGATCCCACCAGAATTTTGGCTTGGCATCACCACAGTTTCAGCATAGCTAATCAAGATTGTACTTCAGTGCTACTGAAGGGAACAGTAGCTACTTGCTTCTCTCCCTTGTCTTGCATTTGTGGCAATGCATATGTTTTGACCCCATTAGTCTCCAGTTGTATCAGTGAGATGATCCACATGGTCACATAATCTAAAGATGGTGATGGAAGTGGTGAACTGTTGCTTCTGGTAGAGGTAATGGGCACAAACTTGACCATAGGAAGTTCCAGCTAAACATGAGGAGGAACTTCATTACTTTGAGGGTGGCAGAGCACTGGAACAGGCTGCCCAGAGAGGTGGTGGAGTCTCCGACTCTGGAGACATTCCAAACCCGCCTGGACGCCATCCTGTGCAACCTGCTCTAGGGGAACCTGCTCTGGCAGGGGGGTTGGACTAGATCATCTCCAGAGGTCCCTTCCAACCCTGGTGATTCTGTCATTCTGTGACTGTGATTATAGACCATCCTAACTCTTGATTTTCCCATAATCCTGGAGAGACAAATTTGTTGCCACTACTTTTTATCTTAATGTCATGCCCAGTTCCTTTCTTTCTAATTTATAGATTCAAGTGTGGTACATGCCCTTGATGTTTCTGAGCTGTCTGCTCTGTTCTTTCCACTCCACTGAGACCACCCCTACTAAGATCCTTAACTATGGATCCCAGTTGCAAAGCTCCTACAATTTTAAATGATGCCTCAGTTTAAACTGCTACTATTGAAACCTTGAAGTGTTGTTCTCTGTTGATTTATATTCTTTTAATTTGTCTCCTTCTGCAGTGAATCTAATTCCAGGGCATATTGTTCCTCACCTATTTTCAAAAAGCTTGAAGCCTTCAAGCAAAAGGCTCTTCTTGAAGGCTTGTGGGTTTACCCTCATCTTTCTTCTTTCATGCAAATTACTGCAGCTTCCATTCTGTGCCAAAGATTTGAAAATGTATTTTCTTACATTGACTCAGGGAAGCTCTTAATCCCAGACATATGTCCCACAGGAGTCACTTAACAAATTTAATGTGGTTTTGGTTTTTTTTTTTGAACTGCGATACACCTTTGTCAAGCTTATTGGATCACTACCTTTATTGTAGTTGTAGTGGTCTAAGGATATAAGGATAAAGTTACGTTGTACATCTGCTTCAAAAACCAGAAAGTCCTGTTCCTCCTAGATTTCCAGCAACCCCTCTACCTTTAGGTCATACGCCCTCGCTCTTTCTCCACCTGTGGTATTCATCTGATTGTTCAATAAACCAATTCAACTCAACAACTAAGCTAACCTTTTTTTTTGAGTTTACTTTTCTGCCAGGTTATTAACTTGAATCAACTCAGGGAAGGGTTAAAAGAGTGCCAGAGCTGGCGCACAATGAGGACACTAGTGCAGGGAGTGGATCCTCCCACCTGGGCACCAAAATAAACCATCGTAAGTAACTTCAAGAAAGACACGGTTTGTAGAGGGAGGCAGTATCTTTTATTATAGTAGCTGATATAGCTGCAAAAAAGGAAACAAGCTGTTCCCAAAACTTACTGGCTACAGCTGGGGTAGCAGCTACTCTAAAATATTACCTCTTTCTGCAATTCTTGCTTCATTTTCTAAATTAAAAAAACCCCAAACTTTCTTTCCCTCAATCCCCTCATTCTCTGTCAGTGTTGGTAATCTCATTGGTACTGGTAATGCTTTACTTGAGGTGAGGCATGTCACTTGAACTTTCTTGAATGTACTTTGCTTCCAGACTGCAAACAAGTATACTTTGTCTTTTTCTGGTTTTTCCCTTCCCTTCATAAAATTTGCCACTAGTCCATTCAATATTGAAAATTAATTTTTCCTCTCATTTTTCTAGTCTACTAATTACTAACTTCTTGTGTCCAAGATATTAAGAAGAAGGGTGTGGGAAAGAGGCAGAGGCAAAGAAATTCTGATCAGTGTTTGTGTGTAAATAAAGGTAGCTTTGGCAGCACTTCAAATCCGTCATTTGTCCTCAGGACAGAGAGATAAATAGGAGCTTTTAAGTGATTTTTGTCTGTCTTTCATTCTGATTCTTTTCTTTGCTTAGTCCTGTCCTTTGCTTTTATCTGTTCAGGTTTCACATCCCTGCTCATTTTTCTGGGCTATCATCACCTTCACTGAAATGATTGCTCCCTAATTCTCCTCTCAAGGGACTCCCATGCTGCCACTACCTTCGTATCTTCTCTATTTTTTTATTTTTTTTTTTCCCCTCACTGCCACTTCTACCTACCATCTCTTCCCTTAATGGATTGGGACATCATCACTTATGTTTTGTTTGTTACAGCAATTGTCAAGGAAGAGGAAGCATTTGGTTGCCCTCAGCTATGTCTGCAATACTGTGGTTATTTGGTATTCCAAGTACAGGGAGGTGATGATAACTGCTGGCACATGCTGGCTTGCTGTTGGTAACCGCTAAATCCAAGCAGGCACAGAGTCACCTTTCTACAGCAGCTACTTCTCACACAGCTACAGATTGTAGTATTACATCCCTGCCTCTGTCAGGCAGTTCACTGAGCTACCCCAAGATCTGCTGTTGCTTGTGACAAACACAAGTATTCCCAGATGCTTGGCTGATGTTTGTCATGTTGGACATCCTCCATTTGTTCTCAGACACGGAGATGTTCTCTGCAAACCCTCTCCCCATTCTACTGCAGTCAAGGGTCAGAGATCTTCAGTGTCAGTAGTATAACTGGGGAAAACACAGTTTTTAGACTCAGTTCGGAGTCTTGAGGAGAAACATTATTTCCCTTTACCTGTTTTTTCCTTTAGGTAGGCATCAAGAGTGCTTTGGCAGAATACCAAACATTAGTTGGCTTAGCTTGTATATTTCTTATGGAAAACTTTTTGGAAATGCTTAAAAGGAGAATGCTCTCAAAGCTGTTTATTTAGAAGTCTCTGGGTTTGGTTATCAATAAATCCCAAATTAAGCCAGAATTAGACACTGAAATTTTGTATATTAAAACTTGAAATATCACCAGATGCACTTCTGCAGAAAGAACAGTCAGGCCCAGAAGGTTTTCATGCTTGATTTTCATTATTTTCTTTGCTTTGAGTGAAGGAACAAAAACCAAACCATACTGTGTGGATTCAGCAGACTCATACAGGGATCTCACTCCTCTTCTGCTGTTCTAGTCTGTAATTGTAGATGGAATACTGACTTTGAAATACTGTCCCATTTCTAAATTTTAGAAAGCAATGTACGCAGCTCAGAAATACGTCAAATATGTTGTGCAAGGTTTCTTTTTGATGTGCAATTCCATGCCCGCTTTTTCAGTGTTTGGCCTCCAAATAATTGTTTCATGTACTTTTGAAACCTCTTGGCTTTCTATGTATCTGATGTGAATTTTCAATAAAATAAAAATAAAGCTATAGAAATATGTATTTGCATGGAAGAGAAAGAGATAAATACAGTTTTCATACAACCTTGCATGAAAAATATTGCTAAAATGTGTAACTGTCATTTCAGCCCCTTTTGAAAAGATTGTCATCAATTAGGCAGATTACTCAGCGTTAATAAACTTACAGGCTTCCAAGCAATAATCTACTAATAAAAATGGAAATAAAATAGTTTTCCTTCTACTCTTTGTTATAGTTTGTTAAATACTTTAACAGATGTTATAATGTAAGTAGGATCCAAACACACAGAGTGGTGAGGAAAAATTAGTAGGGAAAAGAAAAAGCTGAACTACTTCATTACTAAGACATCAGTGAAAAGAAGGCGATGGTATTCCAAGATGGTGGTGATTATGTCTAGCTAGATAGATGGGGATTTGCACTGTTGTGTGAACAATGCATATGAAAGAAAAGCTGGGTGATGCTTAAGCAATTCAAATGGTTCAGAAGTTAAACTTCCTTAACATGAATACTGTGAAGAATTTCCTTCACTCCCAAATCATACCACCTTAGATTTTACAGAACATTAACTCTAGAAAAGTCCCAATTTTATTGGCTGCGTAATGGCACCTGAAGCAAGAGATTCTCTTTCTCTTCCCTGCACAGTACCTCGAATTCAGGCAGAAAATTCAGAAGGAAAAACAGAAGTGAAAAGGCTAATGTGATAGTTAAAGAAAATAAAAAAGGCTACGCTGGCCGGAGGCAAGCAGCATCTGAGTCCCCACGCTGACATGGGACTGTAGCTCAGACAGTGTCCTACAGGACTGAGCCAGGCCTGAGCAATAATCAGCTCAAGCTCAAGCAAAAGGGGAGGATGACAAGAAGCGCATCTGGGCTCAGGGATGTACCCGCAGCCAGCTGATGGAGCAGGAGTTACAGACACATTGGTGACAACAAGTAACATGTTGCCCTTGAGACAGAGGCCAGGGTCCTTGCTGTCAAGTAACCAAGATGCTTCTACACAGTATATGGCATAAAGACACATGTCACAGCCAGGACCATGCAGAGATGCAAAAAAAAGCAGTAAGTGGATAGTAGAAGCGATGTGTCTTCCCGTGGTACGCCTTCCGAACTCAAACCCGTACCTTTCAGCAGGTGGAGCCACAGCAGTAGGTTATAGCATGCCTGTCTGGTTGCAGAGCTAGTGCTCCTGTCATTAGAGAAGTGATCTTCGTGGCACCCTCAATTACTCAATAAAAACACGGTCCAAACAATCTGCGGTACTGGTCTTTTCTCCTAGTGCATTTTATCCATAGGATTACTTTTAGTTCTGGTAAGTGACCACGAGCCATAAAAAATGAAGCAATAGGAAGCATAATAATTAATAGCAATTAATACATCATTATAGGTTTGTTTCTCAAGGCAGAAGGAAATGGGGAAAACAATGCATTTTGATGTCAACATCAGCAAAATTTCTGGATCCTACTTTTTGGGTACTTAATCATCCTGACATCTAGGCACTTTCATGGGAGTTTCAGCAGTGAAACTATCCAGGGAAAACTTTTTGTTCAAGCAGGCCCCACAGACTATCACTTTTTTTATTGTTTTCAAAACAACGTGATCTTATCTTGATAAACACAGCATGGTGAACATACTACACGTTGTGTTTTGTACTTCCCAGACATTTTTTCAATTGAGATTTAAGTATTTAATTTAGACTTCATTAAACAGTTACTATATATTAAACAAATAGCAACTACATACTAGAACATATTTGCAGAGTATTATGGCTATGCAATAGGTCCATATCAATTTCACAGTTATGAATCTATTACATAACTTTTAATCCTTGGTGAATGTTTAATAATCAGTATTCAAATAACATACATTAACTGTCCTATTAAATCTAAATTAATTGTGGCTCAGGGAACATTAATTTAAAAGGTTACCTATTTTCCCAGCAGACCTGATCTTTGTTTCATATTTTTCCATTAAAATTAGTGTTAAAGACAGAGTAAATTTGTTTCATTTAGAATATAGCTACTAGGTGCTCTGAATACCTGTGAATCACATTCTGCCAAGCTTCTCTGCTAATAGCGATATTAAAGATTCTCTCCCATTTTCTTCCAGTGTAATTAGCATTACCTGGAGATAATAAAATATGACATATTTGTTTAGGAAACATAATCCCTATTGACTGAAGGAACTGACATTCAGCAGTTCATTAAAATCAGTGAGTCAAAATTTGGCTGTGGGATTTGCATATTTTGAATTTACAAAACAACCAACTTGCAGGAAGGGATGTAAGACGGAAATTTTTTTAATTGTTCTGCTTCTTTAAGTGAATCAGGATCACCACAAAACTGATCTAAAAGTGACTGTATCCCTTGCAGTCCTCTGCATAAGAAATGTGAGAGGCTGGAATAATGATGGGTTTAGACTTTGGATTCTGTTATTTGATGAAGACTGCACAGCCATGAGCAATAAGTGGCATCAGAGTGTTTTGATCTGTGAACTGAGATGTTTCATTGGAGAAAGAGACAAGATTTCTTTAAATTAATGCCAGAAGAAACTGTTGAATACATAGTCTAAGATATATTATAAGAAGTCATCAAAAGCCTGTATTGACCTCGGTAAATGGTACCTGATTCAAACTCTCTAGGAAAATATTTCTGACAACATCCAGAGCTACTGAATCCATTGCTTCTCTTAGTAATCTATTCCCAATGACCTTCATTTTTAAAAATAAACATACCAGTTTGAACTTTTCTGCCTTCAGTTACGCTATTTTTAGAAGCTGGTATAAAGGCATTATTCAGCACCCTGTATCTAATTCGCATGATTGTATCCATACACCCTAATCATATCACCTCTCAGTATTTTTAAAGCCAAACAATCTCTGCCATACAGAAGTCTTCCCGGCCCTTCTGTGGATCTTTTCTTCACTCTCTCCAGTTTCTCAACACCCCTAAAAAAGGCGGTTGCCAAAACTGTATATAATATTCCAATATTAGTCTCATCAATGCCATACAGCTTCTTTGTTCCTACTTACCATTATTTCCAATGATTGTGTTTTGTTTTTCTGCCACTGCGCATTGAGAATCACCATTCAGGAGCCCACTGAACAGTCTGTTGTTTTGTAGATCTACCTTGAGTTCTTTGTCCTATCTAGATATCATGCCTAGATATATCCATGTACGTGGCAATATGAAGATGCATGTAAATTTTTTAATACAAACAGTACAGCAGGCTGCTCCACACACTGTATGTTAGTTTTGCATGAAAGACTCCATGTTTCTGAAATCAAACTTTGATGTTCTACTGATAGACCTATTAAATTGATGCTAACATCTAACATCCATACCGCAAGCACAGCAGAACAGTGTTCTGGCTCTTTTTCCTAAAACCATTCCCACTGAAACCTGCAATTTTCTAATTAGACTCATAGTGTAATTTAGATTGGAAGGGACCTCTTTGTGTCATCTGGTTCAGCTCAAGCTCTGAGCAGGGCCAACTTCTGCATTGGATCAGGTTGCTCTGGGCCTTACCTAGTTCTGTACAAGTTCTTTCCAAGTTCCCTGCAAGTTGCCATGCTACAGTCCTAAGGGATCAGTATTATTATCCCGTATATCTTGTCCATCATTGTCATGCAGCATTATTTATTTCCAGAATTGAAATGAAAATGTTGGATAGTACCAGAACTGAGTCTCTCGTGAGGCACACTAGAAACATCTCAGTGTAAGGAATCTTTAAATGTATTATTTATTGAAGGCTTATCCCAAGGAACATTTATTCTATTGTTAACATATAGCACTGATTTCCTTTAAACCAGAATGCCATTTGGTATGGTATTATAGCACTCAGAGAATATATGAAGAAGTTACCTCAATCATTCAAACTTTGTGTCAAGAAAGAATGAGCTCAAATATATTTAAAAGGTGTACTTAAAAAAATGACAGTTATTAATTTATCATTTTTCCCTATTGATCAATTCAATCCTGTGTTGACTTTTGCTATACTTTTCCAGATTAAAAGTTCACACAGTTCATTATGCTTTGAATACTGGCACAACAGTAATACGGCTTCTGTTCTCTGGAATTCATTCAGCTTTACAAGACATATTAAGCTGAACATCTCTGAGTAAGAGAGGTGCTTAGCAGACTCCACTTGGAGTCCCAGCCACAAGCTAATTGAGCACCGAAAAAAATAATAGTATCCTCTATAGATGTTGTATGATATTCTCCATGACCACAGCAAAGAGACAAAATCAAATGTGTTATTTTTACAAGGCACAAGACTTCCAAATATGAAGTATGTAGTTTTCAACTGTATTTTCTCCACGGCTGTGCAGACCTGTTAAGTTTGTCCAGTAGTTCCTATTTTGCAGCATCTTGCAGCCGGGCTGTGTTCTCATAAAGTTTCCAAAGCTGTGTTGTACTTTTTCCTCCCACCCTATAGCAGTGGGTGCCAGATGTGTCAACTACCTACCTGTCATTGGTAGGCAAAATCACAGAACAGGGTGGAGGCTGGCACGATATGCCGCATCAGGTGAGTGGTCTCAGGATTGCTGTTAAAAAGCACATTCCTGAAGTGCAGGCTAGCGTTGAGCCTCTCTGGCTAGCTTCTCATTTGCTGCATAGAATCTTACTAGAATTTGAGTGTATATTTGCTGCAGAGATAAAATAGTGTTGGTGAGGACTCTTCCACAGCTCCTTCTAGAGTCTTGATCATCTAGTGCTCTCTCTGAGTATTGAGGGAGCTGATGGCAGTCACTGCCATAAAAGAGCGCAAGCCTCATAATCTTCTCCAGTCTGAGAAAATAGGGAGTGTTGAAAAAGAGTTAAATTGTGTTAAAGAAATACTACACACAGATTTATTACCTTTTACATTGTTTAGCTGTTTGTGGCTGACCATTGAGTTTAAGGCCAAGATTGATGACATTTAAGTCAATTCAAAAAGTTGATGACATTTAAGTAATAAATGTCTTCGTGGGTTAGTCCTCGGCTACTTAAGAACTAGATATTTTATGTTTCTCTGCACTTTTCAAACAGTGTCCATTTTCTTTGTCTTGATAGGACTCAATTTTTGTTTCTCATGTAAAACCAGAGATCACATAATTTCTGGCTCTTGCCATCTATTTCTTACCGTACTGCCATGACACTGCTGTTGTAGCCCTAGCTCTAGTTTGGCTGGAGCAGTGATCTTTAATCTCAGCTGATTCATGATCCAAAACCAGTAAGCAAACAACAGTGCCAACGTTTTACTTTGCTGTCCCTCTCATGTCCTCCCTTATGGAAAACAAGAAGTACGGGCAACAAGAGAGGGTATGGTGGTGTGAGCCAAAGATGGAAGCCACTTCTCTAGTCCAGTTTAAGCCGAACTTTCTCCTTTGCCCACTAAAGTCATTTGTTGATCAAACTAGATTTTCTTAGTCACGTGTTACTGTTTATTGCTTATTTTAATACCCATCTCCGTTTCTTTGCCTCTGGAAACCATGGGGAGTCTAAAATTATATTACCATTTAAAAGAAGAGAATAAGTGAGGGTTGAGGAAAGATGAAGAAGAATTATAGGCCACTAAATTTAACTCCAATACCTGACAAATAACTAGAACAATTAGTAAAGCAAGAGCAATCAGTATGTAAACAGCTTGAAGAAAATGCAGTGATAAATCGGTAACACATTTGGAAAAAGCACAAATCAAGTGAAACCAAATTAATTGGTTTCTTTGATGGAATAATGAATGCGTAAAGGAAAAGTGGTAGACACAGAATTTCTTCATATTAGTAAGACACTGATACTGGTTGCACATGGCATTCTCAGAAAGAAGCTAAATAAAGTTGGATTAGATGGAACCAGCATAAAATGAATACATAGGTAAATAAATCAGACACTGAGAAACTTTATGAACAGTTGAGCTGGAAGCTGGGAGGAGATCAAAACCACTTTAGATTAACAAATATCTTGCATAGCTCAATTTAGACGTGAAGGGGTTTTATTTGCTTGGTTTTTAAAAGACCAAAAAACCCCCATAAAATGGCATCTAGTGTAAGAAGCACCTAAATAAAGAAACTGAGCAGACCAGCAAAAATGACAGCCGTTTTGGTTCTACGCCAGCACCAGAATAGCTTACATCAGCATCGTTTTTCTGCTACACAGCTGAGTTTCTTTATTTAGACATATTAAATACTCTAAAGCATATCTAAATAGAGCTTTGATTACTGCAGGATTATCTCAAATTTATTTATTGACGTTGCTTCTGTTGACTGATATTTCTGTCCATTCATCTAAAAATCGCACGATTCATGAAATGTTTATGCCTTTTTGTTGTGACTGAGAAAAGATGTCTAGTGGCATCACATGTCTCTGGGAACTTTTGCTCTGCTTTCTTTATAAAAACTAATAAAGATTCTTATAATTATTCATTTATTTTTACCACAGCAAATAGACATGCTTTTGGCAGTTATGGCCACCTCTGCATTTTGACACCTACAGGACAAAAACCTATTCTTATCCCAAAAGCTGACATGACAAGAGACAACAGCTCATAGAGATGTGAGAGCCCAAGATATCAATGAGAGGTTTTTTGTAAGCCTTATAGACAGCAACTGTAGCAAGAACATCAGCTGCCTCATCGTTGTCAAGATTTTTCATAGCTATTAGAGGAAAGGAACATTTTTTGAGTCTTAAAGGAGGATTACAGGTTAGTTTTACAGATTCTTATGAGCCAACCTTCCCAAGTAAGAAGGGCAGCACACACCTGAACAGAGAGCAGGCTAATCAAATCTGACAATAAAATGCAACAAATGTATTTTAGATATTAGAATGAAAATACAGAGGTGAAAGGAGACATCAGGTGTAGAAAAAGATTGAAATGTGGAGCACAGAGAATAAGCAGATACAATTAACAAAATGTTCTACACAAGAAAAAGCAAATACCATTAATTGTTAAATAGTTGATTTTGTCTGCCCATACAGACTGCAGTAGAGTTTATTTTAAAGTATAATGAATAGAACCCATAAGATATAAGTAGCAAATAAAACTCTAGTCAGTAAAACTTTTGCCACAGTCATTTCTGCACCCATAATATAGTCCAGATTGTATTGAAGTTGAAATAAATGCAAAATTGCTTCTGACTTCACCAGGAATGGCTTTGCACTCATAAGCAGCGTGCCTTCTAATTTCAGCAAAGTACCACATGACTTGAATAATTAATTTTAAAAAGGGCAAGGATAAAGTATCATTAGATAGATTGAGGCTACAAAATTGGGAGCTTATATTTAAAATAATAGAAAAATACTACATTGAGTTTTTTCGGTGGAAGTATCACATGTAAAGATACAAAGAATAAGGTAACTCTGTTCTCCTCCATAATTAATGTTACCTGAAATGTGTGTACTAGTACAATCACAGTATTATCCTAAGATAAATTTAAGAGTTCAAAACATAATAAAAATGACTGGATTTAGGTTTGTTCCCCTATAACTCAGTTTCTAGATAGGCATGTTCACTTCATAGAAAAAATGAAAGCAACGTTCAATAGCCTACAAATACAAATATATATTAGATTGCAAATACTGCTTGCTGAGAACAAAATAAAGAATACAGGCAAATTACAAAGGGGAAATGTTGTTTACCATGAGCAGACTAGACAGTAAACAAGAGTGACTGCGGAGAGTTGCTGTTACTGCAGAACCACATGGCTAGAGTTGGTGCTGCAGTGTCAAAACAGAAGATATGAGATATGTTAAATCAGTCGCACCAGGCAGTAAGGGCAGTGTAAAACTTCAGCTTCCAATTCAGAGGCTACCCGGATTTGTGAATACTCTGCCACTTAGAAAGCCGACATGCACCAGTACCTCTTTCTGCGGAAGTGGTGTGCCAGGCACTTTTTACAAAAGCTGCTGGGAAGGGTACATCCCGTCTAATGTCCCAGTTTTTACATTCCAGCTAATTGGCAGCCTGTTTGAGACGTTGGTGTTTTGAAGCCACAAACACAGTGAAGGATACAGAGGGTTACACGGGCTCTAAACTTTACCATTCTTCTTTGTAAGTCATAATGGATTTAAATACTTAAGTTTCTACTCTAGAACTAAACCCATTTGTTACAGCATACCTAAACAGATTTATTCATAAGTAACAATACTTTCCCTTAAAAGAACCCTACAGCATCTGATTTAGGGAGGTCTTGTGAGAGCTTATAGTTGAAAATATATTTTGAGGAATATTTCCTAGAAGATCTAGAAGGGTATTTTTTTTTCCTTTTTAATTCAGAAGCTGAAGTATAAGCATATAGATGCAAACACACACAGATGAATAGTTCTCTAAGAGTTTTAAAGTGGTTTTCAGATCTACCCCGTAGAAATGCATTTGGGCACATAAACATAAGTAAGAATATAAAACAAGATAACAATTATACATGTCCTTTCTGAATGCCTCCTGCAAAAAAAAAAAAAAGCAACTGTATAAGGTGATGGTGGTTGCGTGAGATCCTGAAGTTGAAGAAATTTTGAATTATAGCAGTATATGAAATTTCAGGCTCAGATGCTTATTGTTCATAATTCTCCAAGTGCCAGTCTACAATGAGAAACAGGAAGGCTCAAACTTGAAGGATTTTTTAAGTGAACTATCAGCATAATTTATTTTCAGAGACATACCTCCCACAAGTCTCTACCAGTGATTTTTCCATCAAAGAGGTACAGCTTCTTCTGAGGTGTAGTGAGGCATGCCAGACAGTGGTCTGCTACACAATGGTCTAAATTAAGAATCAAAGACAATATCTGAGTAAGACTAGGTGGCAGGAACAGGATGATTTTAAACAGGCAGAACTGTATTACTGGATGACATTTAGCCAAGGGAAACAGTACAATACGTATGATCTCAGTTTCATTGAGTTTTGTCAATCTAATTGCTGTTTACAATCTGGAAGAAAGCATTTCTAACGTAGCCATGATTCGATCCTTTTGTGGGACATACATCCAAGACGTGCAAGACTCTCAAAACATTTATGCTGCACTCAAAAAAACCCCTAGAAAACTAGCTTTCGCAGATACTAGCTGTAGCAGAGGCAACCTACAACACCGCTGTGGACAGCTGTATGGCCATGGCAGCACCAACATAGTGCAGGCTTGCCATCCAAATATTTATGTGAATCTTTAGTAGATTGCTAAGCACAATTGCTAGCATAATAACACCGCTTACAGCATTTAAACTAGTTAGCTGAAACTCCAGCCTCTGTAAATGCACAGAGCTAATCACAACCTTCATTGTGGCCTAAATTTACTGCCAGAAGGAAGAGCATCACTCTTGACTTGCTGGTGAAATTCCCTCTTTCCTTAAAGCGGCTTCTTGTTCAGTTACTGGCTTTGCCTAATTTTGCATAGGGTGAACAGACTTAATTACATGCAATTTTCAGTTCTGGTCCACAGGGCCTAAGCCTTCTCCAGCCAGACTGAAAGTTCATTTGCTTACCCGGGGTTCGTATGCCTTCTTCTGAAACATCTTGTGGTGACCACTGCCACACGCAGAATACTTACGTAGGTGGATGCACTGAATCCAATCCAGTGTGTCAGCCCTTATGATCCTAGCTCAGAAATAGGTCCAGTGAAAAAGTAACAATAGTGAAATCCTAAGAGAAATGGGAAGTTGGGATGACCTTCTCAGGCCGTGACAGGAGGCATAGGGAGGCAAAGCTGCATGAATTACAATTAATTTATTCATGACACAGGAAAAAAATAGTACTGAAGGTGCCTGAAAAGGCTTCAGCTTATGAAAACTTAAATTGTCTAATACTGGTATGCTAGGATCTAGTTATATGTTTTAACATAGCATTACCTTGTTTGTATCAATAGCAGTGCACTAACATAGGTATGCTCATCTGAATTTCACTCAGGCCTCCAATTGCAATAATGTCATTGTAAATCAATGGTCTAACTTTACCAGGCTTCTCCACTTTTCCCGCTAGAATAAGCCCTTTGTAATCCACTACAGAATGATGACCATGGCCCTTAATTTTTGTAATATAAAAGTAGTTCCTCCCATGGGATTTTCGCAATTTTGAGAAAACTGAGTTCACCCTACTCCCATCCCCTTGCTTTCTCCACACCTCACCCCACCGATCGGAGCCGCAGTCAGATTTTATCTGACTCTCCCCGGACAGGAAACTTAGTCTTCACATAATTTTGTTTTAACTAAGAGCATAACCATATCTAATCCACTTCACACTGAATGAACTAATCGTTTGTGATTTTGGAGCTGGGTAAAAGAACTGTAAGTATTAGCAAGTTTATATTTCTGGCTCAAAAGCCTCGGGTGCTTGAGCTGACACTCTGTACATCTGCCTTGCTTAGGTAGTATTTATCAGTGAAAGACCCTCATCCTCAGCATTTGTGCCCCAGATAGTCTGGCAAGTCATTGTATTCGTATCTTCAGAGTATGCTTCAATTTTCCTAGGCTTTTTTCTGAATAGGTTATGTACTGTCAGGGGAACAATTATTTCTTCATAAACAACACCCATGTTGATGACTGTATTGTTTATAAAACTCACCTGTTTTATAGCCAAGCAGTATATTATATAAATGTGAAAATAAAATGCTTATTTTAGGGTCTTAAAGATGCACAGCTGAAGACCTCCTTCCTCTCCTAAATGCAAATACTATTAAAATCACTTTTTTGGCAATTAAAGAGCATTAGGTAGACTCTTAGTTTAGATAAATTTACCTCAGAAATGTATTCATCACTCTCTTCAAAAGTAAAGCCCCAGAGCAAAATGCACATAGTTGCCAGCAGCTTTAGTTAAAGCTAAAATTAGCCATGCTGATTAAGTGGATTTTGCATAACCTTAACTATTAATCCTTCATATTGGTCTTCTTTTCTTTGAAAAATCTTGAAGTACCAATAACCTAAAGGTTTATAGAGTCACTTTTTAATACTACTTATTTAAGATTTAATCCTTTGTATAATAGTTAACATTGGCACCATCTTTTAATAGCCCAAGATTTCTAACATGCACTTGCTGAACAAAACAGACATTTTCAATTCCAGGGAAATAATGGCAACACACATAGAGCAGAAGAACTTCGATTTAAAGAATTAAAAAATGTACTTACAAGAGATAAAATGGAACTAACACTAAATTAATCTCTCAGTTTTCACCCTTTCTTTAAATAGTGTTCTTTTCATGCTTAATTCTCTCCCCTTCCATTTTCTTTAACTCAGGTCCTTATTTTCTAACAGCTAGATTGCCTTCCATCTTACCTGGCTAAGCAAGGCATAAATTACATTTTCCAGTGAGACCAATATGGAATTTGACTCCAAGTCTCTTTTTGAAAGCAGCCACTGTTTTATAGATACTTCCTCTGAAAAGGCGAGATAGTACTGAGTCTTGGATCATTCTGTTGCTGTCAAAGGGATATTAAATTGCCGCCCTTAAAAGCTGAAATCCTTCCTAGTCTCAGATCAAGACAAGGAGGAATGAGGTAAGTTGTTCTTTGTGAAGTGGTGCATCATTGCAAACTTGGCTCTTGTTTAGGGCTGATCCTACTAACAGAGGGTGCTCTCCCTGAAGATTTATCTAACACGTTTTGCTTCAGATTTGCTTGAGGCTAAGAGTGCAAATATTGTTAGTTACCCAAGCTCAGTCGGCACCTGGAAGCTCATTAGTTTCCCGTAATTCCTTTGTGTGCCCCAGCCCTGCCTCAGCCTTTCATAGCATTTGCTCATCTGCCCTTTTTCACAAAAGGTAATCAACCTTCACATTTTGTAATAATTGGCATTTTCTGATATTTATTTTTTTAGCACCATTCGAAGAGAGTTTGGTGGCCTCAGTGATCCTGCTTCTTTCACTTTAGAAATAATTAACAGAAATTCAAAAAATGAGCTATTATAGGTAGCTGGTAATTATAGTTCAGACTTCTGTTTTGCCAGTCAAATAATTCAAAAAATCAATTATAAGGCAAATTATTAATTAATTGAGAACTAAACATTTTTACTCTTTTATATCAGTTAGGCTTTTTTTCTTCTGTGTTCAAGCATTCATTCATTAATTGTTTTAAACATCACTTCATCAGCAGTAAACTCAGAGCAGCTGACAGTTGTGTTTTGTTTATATATTTGATCAATATAACCAGCTGAAAACTTTCAGATCGTTGATCATGTCATGTTCTGCTGAGTAACTGGCCAGTAAAACTGGATATTTGGAAATTGATGACTTAGTGGTTCAAGGGTCAGTCCAGTAAGAAACTGTAGCTGACTAAAACAGACTTTCTTTTCCTCTCTGTCTTTTTCTTCAGTAGGTGGTCTTTTGGATGATCCATGATCTCATCTCTAGTCTTCATGATGTTTTTCCTTTTTATTAATGACAGATTGTTGTTCCATAGATCACCTTACTCTGCTGTCTGTACTACATTGTGAGAGTACTACCAGTGGTATTCCAGATGGAGAGCATAGTGACATTTATAGTTCTCTTAATGTTTTCTCCTTGTCCTTTTTAGTTATTTATGACTTTGTCAAACTTTCACCTTCATAGTTGAAACTTCTCAGATATGATCATTGACCAAAGGACAATTTTATTCTAGGTCACTTATTAAGTTTTAGGGAAAAAAAATTTCATCCAGGTTTGTGATCTTAAGTCATGTAACAGTTTGCTTTTTCTTGCATGAAGGGTTGTGGATTTTTTTCTTACAGAGCTTTATATATCTGATGACTTTGAAATTTATCTCGGCGAACACTTAATATAGACATGTTCTTTTTCAGTGCTTTATTACCAGTCTATTCCTATTTGGTAGTTATACAGATTATCCAAACTATGTTTCTTTTTCAATGGTATGGGCCATGTGTGAAGAAGTAGAACTTTAAGAAACAAATGAAATTATGAGATTGCCAATGTTTGGAAACTTGAATTATTTCCTCCCCTCTTGATGAGGTTCCTGTCTCAGAATAAATGCACGCAAACATTTATCTCGCTAAATGATGCAGTGACTTTACATGGGAAACTAGGACCTAGGAGGGACTCTGCGATGGCCAAAGAATCATAAAGAGACACAGTGCCTGAAGAAGTGAGTGGGATGAGTGAACTCATGGGTGGTTACGAGTATCAGATGCTGTAAGTGGAATAATGGTGTTACTCCTTAGATTTCCTTGAATTAGGCTCAAATAGGCAAACAAATTTTTTGACTATTTCCGGCTTTCAAAAATACTTTCCTTCATTTATCATAGTGATGAATATCTACGCTATATATACAGAAACATAATTTGAGAAGAGTTTATATTCAAGTTTTAATGACTGTTAAGAGGATAAATTTTAAAGTGCTAGGTGGGCAATAACAGAGATAAACTACAATGGAGAAGTGTAGCAGGTTTTTGATGATGTCCAATGAAAAAGCTATTGTTTGCAGATAGATTTGCCACATCTGTTTAAATTCTAGTCCTACAGTCAAATACTTATCCACCCTCTTAGTAGATTGTGATCACATCTCAGTTCAAAAGCAGTTATAATTATGTCTTTTATAAAATCACCACTTTCCCTTACAGATTCACAGCAGAAATTTGAATGATAAAAAGGTAATCTGTAATGTCATTACAGTCTTCGTGTTTGAATTGGTTGTATACTGAACACAAGCCTTTAAGATTTCCTTCTCCACAGGAGCTGAGATTCTGTAGTATTGACTTTAATAGGCAATCATTCAACTTTTAAACTTTTAAAATACAAGATAAATTTAGTACAGACAACTTGCTATTGCAAAGTTATGGATGAAGAGATATGTTTCAGCATCCACTGAGCAGTACATATATGTTACTGCATACAAAATGTTGAGAAAGGCAGAGCTGGGATACATGATTTTGAGTTTCAGGTCTTCTTTCTGACATTTTAACATTTGAGTTATAAAGCTCTGTTAATGTCATTTTTTGAAGGAATGTACGAAGTTTCGTATTCTGTTGAGCATTTCTACAGACATGCTTTCCAGAAGAAAGCAGTACTGTAAACATACTTTCAGTGTGTACATAAATATAAAAGACAATTAAAGCTAAGAAAACCCCTTCTAGCTTCCTTTTTTATAATTGTGTATTGTAAAGCAAAACTTCTATATCTGCACATTTTCCCAACTCTTCAGAAATGTGCTCAGTGCCAGATAATTCTGCAGTAGATGTGAAAAGGTACAGATAGGTATTGTCCCCTGAAAAGAACATTTGGCTGATGAAAGATCTAAGCATTTTCCTAATCCTGATATTGATCTTTTGTATGGCTTTTGAGAAATCATTTCTCTTTCTCTAGGGACTCTGTTCTCATTTATAGTGTCTTTTCAGGGACAGAGAAAGATCTGTGCATAACAGCACTGGAATCTTTTTTCACTGGAGTGCTTACTGTATTGTGGCAGGAAACAATTGGTATCAGTTGATTTTTTAAGGATTGTTTGTCTTTTGGCAGTGTTATTCCCTACTTATTGTGTTCTCTTTCCGTTGTTCCATCTGTGAACACTTCTCATTTGAAAACTCGGCACATTCAAAGGGAAAAAAAAAATTAATATCACCTTTTTTTTAAATAGGGGAGAGAATAAACCAATGCCTAGAGAAATTAGTGGCTATAAAGTATTCCATGCAAATAACCAGATATTGCCAGAAACAAAAGTTATACTAATCACAAGATCTTCTCTTAAGAAAATATTCCTAGCTTGCTTTGTCATGCTGATTTGTAATCAAACTTTCATAGGAGAACAAAGGTTTTGTTTTGTTTAAACCTTCTCCTTGAATGGCAAAGGTATGCTTAAGGCACTAATCCAACTGTATAACAATTGCAAGCTTTATAACCAATAGCACATGACAGAGCATGCTGAGATACACATCTTGGGTCTGTTCTAGGCATCAATCCAAGACTGTGCTGCAATTGCAAGAGAAATACAGAACCTGCAGTCTTCAGAAAACCCTTAGAAAGCTTATATATAGCATATGTTAATGAGGAGTTGGCTAATCTTGATTGGGAGAGGGAGAGCGAAAGAAAAAAATCCAAGTTCCTTTTGCAATACCTGTTTAACATCCCATTGCCATAGTAGAAGTTCAGTCATGTTGAAAGATGACTGAGAAAATAGCTTTTAAAATATCAGTTACAGTTATATGAAAAAAAGACATTTTGTTGGCAGAAAAAAATTGGGTACCATTCATGTGTTATATTTTCTTCTCCTTTTATTCAGGTTGATTAAATGGTTTATTTTGGTGAAAGCTAAGACCTGATCCAATTTCCAGTTACTTCAATGGAAAGCTTGTGTTGATTTTGTTTGTAGAGGCTGTGTCCATATAAAGTCCAAAATGGGAATCTTTTTGTATTCTACTTGTTGGAGGTCTGACAGTTATTTTCATTTTTCCACTGCACTCTGAGGAATTCTGCACTAATACATTTAAAAGGAAGAAGCAGTGGATATGGAAAGATGAGGTTTAAAAAACAGAGATTATTATGACTTTTTAAAATTCTTTTTTTACTGTTGAAAAATGACAGATCCATTAGAACCAAGATATTTTGTCAAAATGCAGCATTGTGATACACTTTTTATCAGTAAGATATCCAGAATGCCAAAAAAAAAGAGAGGAAGGTGTAAGTTCAGTGTAGGATAGCCAATACGTGCTGCTTAGGACACAGAATTACAGAATTGCCGGGGCTGGAAGGGACCTCTGGAGATGATCTAGTCCAACCCCCCTGCCAGAGCAGGTTCCCCTAGAGCAGGTTGCACAGGATGGCATCCAGGCGGGTTTGGAATGTCTCCAGAGTCGGAGACTCCACCACCTCTCTGGGCAGCCTGTTCCAGTGCTCTGCCACCCTCAAAGTAATGAAGTTCCTCCTTATGTTCAGATGGAACTTCCTATGGTCAAGTTTGTGCCCATTACCTCTTGTCTTATCACTGGGCACCACTGAAAAAAGACTGGTCCCATCCTCCCAGCACCCTCCCTTTAAGTATTTGTAGGCATTGATGAGATCCCCCCCTGAGCCTTCTCTTCTCCAGACTAAAAAGACCCAAGTCCCTCAGCCTTTCCTCATAAGAAAGATGTTCCAGTCCCCTAATCATCTTCGTAGCACCAACAGTCATCTGGTTAGTGAGAAACACACGTTCTAACCCGACTCAGGCAAAGTAAGAACTGGACTCTTTTCTTGCAAATGCTTCAGCTAACACCTCTCATAACTATTGCATATATTCCTCATTGTTTTGGACCATGAGTCTGACTACTTTTTCCTTTTGAATCTCAAATTTGTCTTGGTATGGATCAGAGGTGTCTGAAATATGAGATTTTTGCAGGAAGAAAACAAGATAACTTTAGCGTCTCCAGACACTGAAGGAGCGAATCAAAATTGAAACACCAATGACACATGCTTGTCAGCATACCTCTCTTGCTGTACCTGTTAAGTTTCATTAAAATTTGGGCCCAGTATAAGCCGTGAAGAAATACACTTTACATCAGCTCAGTGGAGAACTTGTTAGAGTTTGGTTGGGTAACCTGCCAAAGATTCAGTCCACTTTGAGGATGCTTCAGCCCCTCTCAGCTTCTTTGCGTTAACTGGATTGGGCCGTTCCTGTAGAGATTGAGCAGGCTCCGTGCTAGAGTTCAGAGGCCAAACAAAACTTTCTCTGCCATTTTCCTTTTTGCTGCCAAAGATTGTTTAAAAAACACAACAACCAAACAGAAGCTAAGATCAGGAACGCAGGCCAGAAGCAGAGTATAAAAATAATTTATAATCAGTAGAACACACTCCACTGCAGAACTTGGAACTCAACATAAAGTTACTCAGTCTTTGGCAAGGACACAAATAACTGAAACCAATGACAAGCTGTAGTAACAGTCCACATAAAAGGTAAAGGCTTTCTATTGCTACAACTTCTTACCTTGGCTCGGGCTGAGACGAAAGTGATGTGCGTAGCAGCACCACCAGTGGACAGTTTTTAAATACATTTAATAGACTGCTATATATATTCTGCTAAAATAATTATAATTTACAAAATCTACTTTTCAAAGGCTAGAAAATATAAGGTTGCCTTTGTGTCCCGCATCCCATCTATGTCATAGATCATGATGTAGTCTTTTAATTACATAAACACCAGCTATTTTTCTACAGGCCTCCATGGGAACTTAAGGAACCAGAAACATTTCTGAGAGCTCAGTGCGTATGTTCTCCTGGCTGTCACATCCTCGCATCTTTAGCTGTTGCCTCCTACTCAGCAGCCAAAAGCTTTAATACGACCATTACAGGGTCTATTCACCAGTGTAGCTTGAAAGAGGCAGTTAAGAGAGAGAGATACAAAGGAGCTGGATAGAAAAATAGACTTGCTTACCCATAAACTCCACCTTTTTTTGTTGTGTGCTTATAAAATTCTTTAGTATTTCGTCAGAAGGGGAAAATGTGTATGATTTCATTGACACTGCGCAACTGTTCATTTTTCTCTGTGCCAAGCTAAAACATGAGGAAAGATCTAAAGAGCTTAAATTGAATGAGATACTGTATTCATTCGTGTGACTTCTTTGTTAAGTAGACAACCTCTGTGATGATAAAAAGGTCAGTGCTGCACCATTATACCTACCGTATCCTTTAATCTTTTTTTTTATTTATGTGTTTAAATCAAGCGAGAGAGAACTATGTTAAACAGTTGTATTGATTTTTTTCTTTTGATTCTATTAGTTTAGCTTCAGGGTCAGGTACATGTTTTGTGATATTCCCAGAATAACATAATCCTGAGACATCACTGCATATCTGTAATACTGTTTGGAAGACCAAATATATATATATAAAGCACAAGTTGTTTGAAAAATAACCTGTATTTACTGAATTCCAAATAGGTATTTGGATTACTTTGTCAAATTAAAGTACTGCTGTACTACTTATCTCCCTTTCCAGGTGCAAGCAGTAGTGTTCGCCAATATTTTGCAGGATAAAAATGAAGAGTACAATGGATAGTATTTCTTGCAAAAGGAAAAAATATTTACAGCATAATGGCGCAGCACAAATCTTTTGAAAAGTAATATCAACTACTGTCTCTCATAGTGTGCTGCTGCTTAATAGTAGATAGTTCCATATTGCTGATATAGGGAAGTGAATTTTATGTAAATGCACTAATATAATGGGATTTCTTAATCCTGACTGGTGGAAGAAGCTTTTCAAGCGTATTTGCTAAAGTCATAGTCAATGTCATTAGTCATAGCCAGTGACATTAGAAACAGCATTTCTGTAAGAAAGGAAAATGAAAGACAGTTTCACTGCTACAAAAACTAGTCACACTATTTCTAGCTAATTCTGAAAACAAAATGTGGAACTTTACAGGACTTAATGCATATCATAAATGTTGAAATGATTTGGTTTAGTCAATGTATCTCCAGTATAAAACTGGTCTAAGCAGAATCCTTTCCTGGTTTATTCTATATATGTGTTACGATAAATAATAATAAAAAAAAACCTTGAAAGGAAAAAAAAAAGCCACAGTAAAAAGTGTTAAGAATTTTTCTAGTTTATTAGTGTTTTGGTGAGAAAACCTGCATAGAATTGAGGGGAAAAAAAGTGCTTCTATGATCATTCAGTTTTAAAACGAGCTTTATCTGAGGGTTTTGATTTTTGCTTTTTTGTGGTTTTATGCATCTTGCTTGAAGCATTTCCCATGGTATCGGCATCTGTGTCTCCTCTGAGTATATTCTCTGGTGCCTGATATTATAGTTGCGCCTGCTTTTCGGGCTTTCCACCAGTTGCAACACCAATATCAGTCTATCCATTCATTCAGCCATGTGTTCTCACAAATGTTAGTTTTCTGTCAAATTTAGTTGGCGCTGGCTAGCGATTTCCACTGATATCAGTAGAGGGTTGATAGGCTGGGAGGGCAAAGCTTCATCCTCCCTGTAAAGCATTCAAACTTTTCAGCACCACTTTTAGCCACTGTGTGATGCGATGGGAGCACACACCTCCGCCTCCTGGGAATGCAACGGCAGCAGGGGCTGGGAGTGGATGCGTGCATGGGGTGGGGGCTACAGTCTCTGCAAGCTCTGCCCTGCTTTGGCTTCTTCTTGTTGATGGCATGTGGGGCCAGAAGCAAGCAAAAAAAAGTCAGTGCTGTGCTGGGAAATATGTAAGCTGTGAATGCTAGAGTGGGAGAATACAGACATTACCTATATAATCTCCCAGGAATAAAACCCAAGTGATATGACAGGTTTCTAAGGGTAATCATGATTTAGCTGTTAACAAGGAAAAAGTTTCAGAAGCATCAAAGCAACCAGATAGTGGGCCAACATTTTCAAAAGAGATAAATTTGACCTCTAGATTTGTATTCATATGGACACTTGAATGATGTTCCAGACTGAGGTAACCCTTGGATAAGGTGCTGGGATTTTGAAGTGTACATAGTGTAAAAACATGGGGCATACTGGTTTTAAAGCAGAACTTGGTATGTGCAGTGAAGATTATATGTACATGATTTTGAAAATTCGGCTGTGTAGTAAAATAGCCTACAGATTCATGACATAAATAGGGAAACTATACTGCTTTCACACACGCGTAAGACTTCTTTGCCTTCTTTTTTAAAAATGTTAACAAGGTTAGTTTAAAATCATTCAGATGTGTCATTCTAACCAGTTGCAGCCAATGTGATTAGGTACAGCAGATATTTTCCTGGCAAAATCATATCAAGCAATTCTGCCAGTAGGTAGCTCTACAAATGTCTGGAAACTCTCAATTTCTGGAAAACGTAGGCAGCTCTCCCCAAAGCATCAGTGAAGGCATGCTGTCTCAGTAAACATGTTGCATTCACAAGGGACCAGGAGGCCTGTCTATGCTTCTGGTATTTTTTACGTTAGTTTTCATATATATACATATATATCTCCTCCTTTTTTTATACTGACATTTTGGGATGATGGCTCATTGTTTTTAAACTTGTTCACTTAGAAGATGAACAATCCAGAAGTGTGGAACGGCAGGACATGCCGAGATATAAATGAATAGAGCATGGTTTTACATGAAAGGGCTTTTGCCAGGTTTTCTACTGAAGTGTGCAAATTTAAAGCTGTGGATCAATGCCCTGCTCTCTGCACACTCAGTGTGGGTCACAACGTAGTGACAGTGACAAACTCCTGAGCGGCAAAGCCCACTTAAAAATACTGTATGGAGGCACTCAGCAATAAAGGACGATACCTTCAACAGCTAAGAGCTACCAAGGACTTTTGAAGACTGATGACCACTATGGAATATCACTTTACATACATACTACACATCCTAATGCTGTGCCATGCAGAATTGCCGAAACTGTCTCTGGTACAGGGAGTGATGTAACACTGGTTTGGTGCTTGGCTATAACTTGTGTAGAGTTATTCCCAGCAACATTAATTTGCATGAGCTCCTCGGCTGGAATTACCTTGCTCACAGCTAGCTTTAGCTCTCCAAGATACTGTGCACATGTATCTGGTCTTGGAAAGCTTGTAGCAGCTGGCATTACATCGTCAGTTTCCTCAGCAATGTCAAAAAATTCAAGCCACATGATGCAATTACCAGAAGCAGTGGAAGAATATTTTATTTCTTCAGTCTCATGATCTTTTACTGTCTTTTAGCCAGTGGTTCACTGTTATGTCATTCACTTCATGAAGGACAACACTCTGTTTGTTAAATGGATGGCTTACTTTAAAGTTTTCTTCCAGGAAAAAATTCCATAGCTGCAAAATCCCTAACCATCTCAATGATAGTCTGTTTTTTTCAGTGCCCAGACTAAATGCAGAAGAGAGCTGATGGTTGTAGAGCTGCTTTAAGATGAGTCATTACTTCTTTGCTTATTCTTTAACAGTTTTGCCCAAATTTTTTTGTTGTATTTTTTTTCTGCTGCTCAGTTACAGATTCTTGCCTAGTTTTCCTGATGTTCTTAGTTTTAAATCTCTTCCAGCATTACAGCTCTCCAGTTTTTTTACCTGTTGCCATCTGTTGATCTTTTTACCCAAATATTATTCTTCTGTCCTCTAAACTGAATCTCATTGCAATATTCTGCCTGTGTTTCTAATCTTCCCGTGACCCCTTGTATTATTTCTCCATTTTCAGCAGTGTGCTCAGCTCCTCCTAGTTTAATAGATCTGCAGATTTCATTAATGTACCATTTACTCCCTCTTCTAGCTCATTATTGAAGCTATTAAATGAGATCAGAAGTAATACTAATCTTTGTGTACTGCACTAAATGCCTTCCTTCAAAGTTATTGTTTATCATTACCCTTCATTGTTTGTCATCACCCTTCATTTCAGTCAACATGATAGTTCATTTCCAATTTGACTTAAGTTTGGGAACAGAATTTTGACACATCGGAGATGGGAGAAGAAAGGCTAATCAACAATCCAGCAGAGGCTTCTAATTAAGGCTCAATTTAGAGGATCAAAGTTAGGAGTCCTCTGCTGCAGCCACAGTGTGTGGTGGAAACTGTCTCCATAACATAACTGAGAACACCTTAAGCTCAGTGCTAAAATAGCCTAAAAAAACCAAGTATACTGCAGAAATTCAGACACGTGACAGTGTAGCTTCTGCTCTCTATTCATTAATTTTGTATTACTATTAAAAAATCAAGTTTGTCTGGCAGACTTCAAAGTGTTTTAGTAAATTTGTTTTCTCAATAGCTGTTCCATTATGTTGCCAGGGAGGGAAGCTAAATTTATGAGTAGCAATTTCAAAGACAACTCACAGAATATATGAACTTCTGTCTTTGTTTCAGAGACACACAGTCTTGCTTCTAAAGCAGCTGTATCCTTCTTTTGTTCCTGCACAGTGTAAAATTTCAGGAGAGAGATTTTAATTTTCACATTCCCTTCAGAGTTTAACTTCTAAATTCTGTAGTAAATACTATTGAACATATTTATAATATGTCGTTAGGAAACGTTGATTCAGTCAGGAAAAACTCATTTTGACAAGACACAATTCCTCTGATAATAATTAATCCTACATGACTTAAGGACCCAACGGCAAAGCCTGTTCATCCTTCACCTTAGTACGCTACCTAGCGTTTCATAAAGTTAGGTTACCAACCGTTGGCATCAGAGCCAGTTACTCTTGGTCTTTATGGACTCACCAAAAATATTTCTATCCAAATAGATTTGGATATCCAAGAACTGCTCGATTTTTCCTAGGAATACTTGGCTCGCGCTCATTTAGTTATCTATAGTCAGTGTTAGTGCAAATGTAAAAACCCTAAACCTAGTCTGGAAATAATTTACCTCTTGATGGAACTGAGATCTCTTATAGTTTTGTACTTGTATGCGTTGAGAAAAACAATGGGACAGTGAAATACTGAAATTCAGGTTGGAGTCAGGTTATTTGTTAGATGTGGGGAAAATTAGCAGAATAAGAAGGCGGGTGCATTCTAAAGGCCATGACATGCAGAGGGTCTAATGGAAATACAATTGCAAGTCCCGCTACTGCAACAAGTAGTGAGTTCATGAGTCCAGGAATACAACCAGAAGTGGGGTCACAAATCTAGAAACTGGGTTGCCAGACGAGTTTGAGATTAGCTGCTATAAACTCAGCTTCTCTGAGTTTTGAAGCTCTGCACCTTTCAGTATCTGCCTACTTATCTGACATAGCCTGCTATCTCATTACTGTGAATCTGCCTTAACCTCTGAGGCAAATTTTGTTCACTCTTCCCCAGGCTGTTTATGGAATATTTTCCTCCCACTCAGTCTCTCCAAAAACCCATCTCTGTCTCTGTTGATTCCTGCCAGGGAATCAGCAGTGACACTTTTAGCCTTGTTTTTATGGTTAAGCATTTTTATAAAACTTTTTATTGTGTTTTTATTGCTACTATCTCCTGTCTGCCCCTCTCTCGCTATTATTGAGTTATGTATTTATTATCTCTCTCGTGAAATTGAATTGTATGATTTTCTGGGAAAAGATTTAATGTCACTTAAATTTTCAAAGATACCTACCAATAACATTTAATGATGTAAAAATATGCATAATTACTCTGGTTCATTAATACCTATTAATCATGATTTAAGGTGTCCCTGATGAGTTTTACTGTTAACTGCCCAATGCTTACCTTCTTGCAAATGAAAGCCTGAGGACGCTGCTTCAACCAGAGAACATTAACTAGTTCGTTGCATCAGCTTTTAAGTCATCTGTATAAAACGTGTAAAGGATATGTATGTTTGCCTAGACCATGTGTCAGCGTGTGTTTTGGGAACAAGTTGGTGTGTTGTGCCTCATTTCCCCCTTTGTTCCTTTGTATTCAAGGGGTTTTTACCTTTCCTTTGAAAGACACTTGAGGAAATGCATGCCTGCTGTGAAAGCCTGATTTATTTTGCATTGCATCTGCACTGTCTGGTTCTGCAATGTGCACTTTGGAATTAAATCAGCTTCTCTGCATCTCTGAAAAGGATTTTTTTTTTTTTTCCTAATAAGTTGACTCTTTCATTGTGTGTATTTCTGGCAAAAGTATGTGCGTTAACTGTATTAGTGGCTTTTTCTGTGTATGGTAAGGTTTGTCTTGTTTTTGTTATCAAAGAAAATATCACTTATGTGTGTAATGCTTTGCAGGAGTAGGTCTTCACCCAGAAAGATTTCAAAATCAAAAAGCTGCAAGAAAACTGAAGACGAAAAAATAGTAGCAATCGTATGTTATTGCCTAGCAGTCCAATAGGCGCAGATACTGACCTTGGCAAAAGCAGTGGGAATATAGTATTATAATAAATGGAGAAAAAATTCCTGTAAGTCCAAAAAAAAAAAAAAAAAGAAAAATCGCAGTAGTGCCATCTAGTGTGGCAGGTGCTGCAGTTTTCTGGGAAGGGACAGTAAACTACTTTCGGCCCACCCCACTTGTTACAGCGGTACCCTGAGTCCTGCTGCCGCTCCCTTCTCAGCCTGCTGGCAGGAGAGCAGTAACAGCGCTGACAGAAGGCAGAGGAAGCGACCTGAGGGCTGTTCCGCAGATGCTGGTTCTGGCACACATGGCATAAGGTTGTCATTGCTGCTCTAGAAAAAAATGAGCCTGCATGGGATTTTAAAGAAGGAGAAAGATAGCTCTTCTGTCTGTACTGCCATACAAATCTGCCTCTTCTACTCATTGGTTTGTAACGGCTAAAACATCCTTTTTCAACTACTGCAGGCCAGTTGTTTTGGTGTTGGGAGAGAAAAAATATAAATTTGATGCTAGAAAAGAAGAGGTGCTGCTGGTTTTTGAAGCTCACTGAAAGGGGTGGAAATGACTTTTTGCCTGGTGGCTAGAGGATTTATGTTAAGTAGAGGATCCACAAAGCCCTTTGGCCGGGAAGTGGGAGGTGAGGTGGAAGTAAAGGGGAACAGGGATCTGTTGTGTGTACTAACGCTTTCTCCTAGGAGGAGCCCTTTTACCGGGACTACCCTAGGCTTTTCCAGTGCTGTCTTTTCCACTTTCACTGTTAGCTGACTGAACCTCTCTGCTTTAATCCTGAGATATGCGAAGTGCATGGCTTGCCCTTCAGTGTGTGAAGCTGCACGGGGTTTATTTTTGTCTTCAGTATAGAATCTGCTTGTAACAAGTGGAAGAGTGATCAAGCCGGAAACCGTTGTCTGCAAATGAAGCCCACATCTCCATAGCGTTGCATAATGTTGTGTATTCGCCTGTCCTCTGCAGCCGGTGCCAGAGGATATTGCTTTTCCAGTTGGATTTGCTTGAGGTGCAGCTACAGCGGCATATCAAATTGAAGGTGTCAATTTTTAGCTGCCAAAGTGTTAAGGAAGTTTTAAGTGAATGAAAACTCTGGATCTAGGCAGGACAGTGTTTGATCTTTGCCTCATTATGTAGATGCTACATCTCGTGCAAATCCATGTAGCACTTCTGTTTAAACGCTTCTGGCCTGAGCAGTAACGAGAGGGTAAAAGATGTTTCAAATCTCAGAAATATGGCTAGGTAATGGAAATGGAGGAGGAGCTTTGCACTAGCTATTGGGAGTGGCGGAAAAAAAGCAGAAATAAGTAATTTTCCCACTAGTGCTTGAGTATTTCCTTTCTCTAGAGCTAACTTAGGTAGATTACTTTTGGCTGTTCCAAAACTGGATGGGAGAACTACCTCATCAGACATCGGTACTCACAGGGGGTCCTCAGTTAGGAATTCATCTCCAAAGAGCATGAGAAACAGTGAACTGAGAGGACTCATGGAGGCCCTCCCCTGGGGACACGTGTCGTGTTCCCAACTGAATGGAGGTGCTGATTAAGTGATTTTTCCCAGCATGATATGAAAATACGTGGCAGAGTAGGAAATGCAAACCCAGAAGGTACAGGGGCACCTACAGCCATAACCCCCCCTACCTTTAGCCCTTCATAAATGTGTGTTTAGAGACATATAGATCTGATTTTCTCATATTATACCCTGCAGCATACAGGCACTTAGCTCCCATTGATTTCGGTACCTAAATGGGAGCTGTAGATCTAAAATTGTCTTTGAGGATGTAGCCTTTAGTTCTTGGTTATTGCTGAAAGCGAGAGTACTTGCCCATGCTTGGTACCTTTTAACGAGCTCAGTTAGCTTCATCTAATAGACTGAACAGCTCGCTGTTCCCGGGGAATCAATATTCTGGGCCAGATTCTAATGCGAGTCCTGCAATGCACATAGCTCTACTAACTAATTTTTAAAATGTGAATTGTGTGTGCATATAGAATGTCATTATAATTTCCTGCCTTTTGAGTGGCTAGATGTGCAACTTTAATGTTCTCTTAATGTATTTTTAATGAGCTTTCCTAAGGCTTCTGAGTGGGAGAAGCATAAAAAAAAAAATCTATAATGTGGTCTAGACACTACTCAAATGACCCTTTTCCCACTGAAGTAAGAAACTCAACAGGGAATTCCTCCTCCTGAAAGCTTTGGAAGCTGTGCAGCTTCCGACTTAGAGGCAACATGATAGAAGCAATACTTGTAGTAGAGTCCAAACTCAGTTGCTGCACACATCACAAGATACACAGTGGATGAAGCAAGGGCTGACAGGCTACTTTATTTTTTACTGTCAGCTATGTATTTATGCACAGCACAACCTTCTCCACTCTGTATATTTCAAAGTGCTAAAAAATCATATCAATTGTACTCTGCATGCTCAAAGTGCAGATTTCAAAGGTTCATGACTCAGTCAAATCAAAATCAATTTGCACCAGAACACTCAAAAGCACTTCTTCTTACTGAGGGCCATTTCTATGCTAAATTTCAACTCTCTGCTTGATTTTTTTTTTTTTTGAGAGAGAGGGAAAAGTTGCAAAAAATTCTCATAATGGTAAAAGTGGTTTTCTTCACTTCTTTCGTATGCCAAATAGTTGAACTGCATTAATTCAAACAAAATTTCACCTTTTGGGCAGAGGCCAGGCCGAGAAAATTTCACTCTGAAAGGTGAAAGCACAGCTGATTTAGGAGAAAAACTGACTTGGAAAAGTACATGAAAACTTAAATACTCTTTTCAGTAGTATTCCTGCTTCACTAGCTTCACTTAAATGGAAGAATATTCTATCTTATTCCATAGTAATAATCACAGAGAAGGGGAACATGCAGCATGTTTCATGATAATCTGTATTAATCATTTGATGACATGTTATGTGGTGATTTGCTTGTTAAGCCTCACCTATGTGTTTGAAATGTAAAATCGGTTCCTCATCACCGTTCTTTCCTGGCCCTGAAGCTCACTAAAACTCGGAGGGTCTGTCTGCGCTGTGAACTGCTGCGTAGCGTGGAGGTTTCTGAGCGGGCTTAGAGGTGCGAGCTCAGTTCATTGAAGCAGAGCAGAGCTCTGCGCAGACTAATTGCGGCTCAGCAGGATACGCCAGTGTACGTGGAGCTTTCTGTTGCCTTAGCTGGATTGCTTCCTACCCTTTATTTAGCTGGCTCGGATACTCTGCACTGTACAGAGAGGCTCTTCGAACAGCGTGAGGAATGCTTGAAGTGGGTCTGTTTGCCACAGCCCCAGTCAGGGCTTTATAGTGGCTAATGGCCACTGGAGTAGTACTGTCATACTCTGCTGAAAATCAAATGCTTCTCCCCCTCCCTCCCACCTCCTTTCCCGGAGGAAGGCAGACAGAAAAGAAATCGTTCAGCATCTGCGCTAGCTGATGATTCTGAGATGAAGGTGTGTTAGCTGCCCGTTATAGCAGCTTTTGGCTTTGCTTCACTCCCACCCTAGCGAAAAAGGAGCTGTATCATACTGATATGGTGCAGGAAGCCTGCTCTTAAAGGCTTCTAAATTCTAGGTACCACCGAAGAATTACTGTTATTTGTTATTTCCTGCACTCCTCTACAATGACTATTTATTTCAGCAGGCATATTTGAAATCAGTAGCAGGATATAGAAAACTTAGTACTGTATTTTTTCCAAGGAGCATACAGACAGAGCAAAAAGTCTGTGATAAAATCTGAGATTAAGAGAAACTCAAACTGTCTGGATCTAAAATTTGACCTACTTTGAAGGTTGTCCCGTGTAAGAGTTTAATTTACTGACCAACCAAATGTAGATGTATTGGTGTTCATGTGCTGCAATAAAATTCTGTAAAGAACATGAAATGTGACAATGATCTTTGAAAAGCTAGGTTATAGAAGTGATATTACAAATTTTAGTAATGCTTTAAATTAAGTGTCTTCAATATGCTTAACCTTGCATTAAACTTAGATTTAATAAGACAGATGTGTATTAAGTACTGAATATACTTAAGGGAGCAATCTTGCATTGGCAGGGGATGGACTCAATGACCTCCTAATAGTTCTCCTCCATCTCTAATTTCTATGATACTAATTGATTATTAAAACACTTTTATTGAGGATTGATATGTAGCTATTATATAGCTATTAATCTTACAACCCAACTGATATTTAATTTATACGTGATTTTAACACACAATGTCATTTTAGTTTTTAAAGAGTAACCCTGGAACAATGCATTCACTGGGGCTCTGAAAAATCTTGCTGGTAAATGAGGTTGGCCATTTTAGGGTTATTTGGAATTTTATGATAAAATCACACTTTTCAGGGGTGTAAGTTTACAGAGCTCTCCACATTAAAAATGAAATGTTTGCCTCAGCATTCCTCTGGAAAGACTAGGAAGCTTGTCATGACGAAAGGTGCATTTATTTGCTTTAAATACTATGTGATATTAGTACTGTGTAAGCTCAAACAACAGCTAAATTTTGAATATTTTAAAGGTAATTTGTCTATCTCAATTTTGGAATTGGAAAGAAATTTCCCAAAACTATGAAAGTGAAGGGAAAGGTGCGGGGGTTTTGAGCATTCAAAATTCATTTCTGTGAATGTTTGGCTAAGCAAAAAGCAGAAGTTTTGCAGAGCTGTGTTATTAATTCAGCTTGTGTATGCCTAGGGCCATGGCTCATAATGGCATTCCTTTCTTTTTAGCAGACTGTCAGGATTTTCAAAGGACATCCAGAAAGCCGTAAGTGCCTATTTGTTGGATATATTTCTCATACCCGAGAGGCTTTCTTTGATATGGACTGATCTTTTACATTTATGGATGGAAGTTGCATTAGAAAATGCCCTTTGTGAAAACCTGTAATATCTCAAGAGTAGCAAACATCTGATTTTTGGCTAAGGAAGTATGAAGAGTGTCAGAACTCTGAATGCTTTTTAAAACAGGATTTTCAAATAATTAGCAGCAAGCAAAATTATGAATAAATGCAAAACCTAATGCAAATATATACTCATGCTTACAAGTTCCTAGCTACTTTAAATGGTATGAGGAGGGGGAGGGAATACTGCTTGATTTGCACATAGGATTTTGAGGGGTTTGTGCCTACTTTGTGATAAAAATTTACATTCAACATATGTCTTTTGATGTCAAAAGTGTAACGACCAGGTTTTGTTTTTCAAGCAGAAGGCTGGAATGCAGATGGAAAGGGCGCTAATGTCTGGGACACATTCACCCATCAGGGAGGAGATCGAGTTTTCAAGAACCAGACTGGTGATGTAGCTTGTGGCAGCTACACTCTGTGGGAGGAAGATTTGAAATGTATCAAACAGCTTGGATTGACTCATTATCGCTTTTCTCTTTCCTGGTCACGTCTGTTACCTGATGGGACGACAGGTTTCATCAACCAGAAAGGCAATTGTTTCTTAAAAATAGAAGGTTGCAGCTTTAATTCAAGGTTATTGCTGCAGTCTGGCATAATTAATCCAGTATGCTATTCTGCAGTGTAGCTTTGAAATTGCAACTTTTTTCAGAGTAATTATGGGATGATTTTTTATAGGTTTGCAACAACTTACTAATTAATATTCTAGATCCCCTTGGATAGCACAATCTTTTGGGATAGGATTAGTATTATGTTTCCTGTGTATCTTTTTGCTTACTCCAATTTTTTTAGTTCTAACTCTAAATCATTTTGCTTCATCAGAATGTTTATACTTACAGGGATCCTAGCCACGAGGATATTTTTGGATGGCTTACAATAGACAAGTATCTTATTTTGGCAAATGCATTTAGATCGTTTATCAGTATACTCTGATGTACCAAACTTTACATTGACTATTTTGCACTGAGGGACTTACTTTTCCCAGGTATTTTTGTTAGCAAATTAGAGGGCTCTTCAGACTCAGCTAGGAACTGTGCTTAGTTCTCTGAAAAGCAGAAGACAGTCCCTACTCTGAAGAGAAGAGCTTTCACAGTCACAGCAGATGATGTAAAAGTGAAAAGGGATACAGCACATAAACAAGCGTGTCAGATTGCTAGAAGTCAGATATAAAATTTGCTACACTTCTGATTTGTTTATTTTAATTCCATTGGTATGGACTGGGGGAAAGATGAAGGTTACTTACTAGGAAAAGATAGGAAACGGCAGCTTGGCCTGCAGAAAGTAGGGAATGGAAGAACAAAGAAATAAAGAGAATTGTGAAGAATAAAAGCAACTGAAGCTGAACCAGAAAGGACGGGAGAATCAAAGTAGTTGGCTGAGGTCTCTTGTATGCGGGGTGGATAATGTTCCAAGAAGAAAAGGCAAAGTAGATTTGGATGAACCTCTGAATCTCAATTCTGCCTCCTACTCTTCTGAATCTCAGTTCTACCAAGATGATATATATCTTTATACTTCTGGGGCAGTGTTTGCCTTGGCAATACTTTTCTTCCCCTGGTTTGAAGATTACAAAGATGGAAGGCTACAAAAGGAAGGAATTTCTTAGAAAATGCTCTTCAGGTGATCCTGATCTGTACTGGGAAGATACCCGCAGAAGCAATATTTTTCTTCAGAATTTTGGTCATGTAGAGTTTGGCTGTTCAATAGGCAGCAGCCTGTCCTCTGCATCCTGCAGATTACGGTTTTCACCAGAGAGTGGAGGAGCCTTTGTTTCAAGAATTCAGAAAGGGGGGCTGGTGAATCTGCTGTAAACAGACCAACCAGCCATTTTCCCCTGCAGAGCATGACTGCAAAAACCGTGCCAGCATCCTGGAGAGGCTTGAATGGAAGCCTTCCCTTTGCCACCAAAATTTACAATATGCGGCCCACTTTCACTGGCACAGCTTGCCCTTCCCTAGGAATGCTTTTTGTGGCGTGTTGAATTTGCATTTGGCTGAGTCCTTGTGGTTTCTTTCCTCTACTGATACTCCTTCAGCTGGGGCCGCGGGCACTGTGCAACCCCACAGAGCTGCCTACTGAATGGGCTTTGTTATTTAGACGTCAGAGTGGGAGATAGCAAGCAGGCACTCTGAATGCACTTGGTAAGGAAAGCTAACATTTTGACAAAACTCAGCTGTAATTTCAGAAAATGTTCACTTGATCCCCAGTATAAGCAGTTGCCTGATTAATATTATGAACTTTACATTTAGCAAAAGGGCATTGGAGGAACTCCAAGTAGGCCAGCTTTCATTAGGCAGGAGTTCACTTCTCTTGTGCAGTGATCTGTTGAAGCAATTGTAACTGCATAGCATGGAAAGGCCATCATCTTCTATATAAACATTTTTACAAAGAGCATGTGAAGAATTAGAAAGCTTAGAGCAATGTCCTTTCAAATAAAATCATTCACACCAACTGATTCACTACCAATTTCACACCTAAGATGTAGGACATTTGAAAACCTTTAAAACCATTCTGTTTCTGACTCAGTGGGGGTAGGATCTTTCAAAGCAGCAATATTGTAGGCGTATTGTTCCTAAGACATGTCAGGTTTTAGGTTTAAACTTACACCAAGTTTGTTTTTAAAGTATTTTTGTACAATTATTTTTACCCTAGAAGGTGCCCTGAGCAGAACAAGTTAGCTGCTAAACACCAGGTGTCAGCGTGGAGGGAGACAGAAGTAGTAGACGTGGGGTTATTGAGTCTGGAAGAATTTGATGTTGTGCCTCACTTCAGCATGAAGATAGGGAATCAGAATGGGGAGAGAAGATGACAGAAAGGAGAAAAGAGCAATCCTTTGCTTGCCAGTGACAAAATGCTCCTTAATGTTTGTAATCCCAGAATTTTGGGGTTGTCTCCACAAAACCTTTATATACACACTTTCTCAGAAGAATGTGTTCTTCTATATTTCTGCTTCTAGCTGACCCACAGATACAGCCATAGAAACAAAATCAGGCTGCTCTGGAAGGTATGAGACAATCTGGAAATTTTACTTGACATTTATGTTTTTCAGGGATGCAGTTCTGTTTCTCTTCATTTCCTAACACAAAGCATAAATCTTTTACAATATTGATGTTTAATTGAGAATCATAGAATCATTTAGGTTGGAAAAGACCTTTAAGATCATCTAGTCCAACCATTGACCCTACTCTACCAGTTCTGCCACTAAAACTTGTCTCTAAGCACCACATCTACATGAGTTTTAAACACATCTAGGGATGGTGACTCAGCCACCTCCCTGGGCAGCGTGTTCCAATGTTTGATAACTCTTTCAGTGAAAAATTTTTTTCTAATGTTCAGCCTAAACCTCCCCTGGTGCAACTTGAACCCATTTCCTCTTGTCCTATCGCTGGTTACTTGGGAGAAGAGACCAGCGCCCATCTCACTACACCCTCCTTTATGAATGATAGCTGGTTGCACTTAAACATTATAAATTGTACTAACTAATTTATAATCTGAAAATTAGAATGAGAAATGCTAGTGTCCTTTAGTCAAGCATTACTCTCAATATAGTAGAACAGGATCCTGTACCAGCAAAGGATTTCTTTTTTCCCAGTTTAAGCTTATGTAGTAAACCTCGCAGTCCCACCAGCAAACAGTTAACACACACCCAGTCCCACTGAAGTGAAACAGGTCCCTGTTCGAAAGTAATAGTAACAAACTCTGTTTGCTCCTAATTGGTCTTGCAAATTGCAAGAATTTGCTTTTCTAAATTTAAAATTCTGGTATATTCCTTGCTCTTTTACATGGGTATATTCTCAGGCACAAGCACGTATCTCCTCAGAATGTAATGTGTTTTTCTGGTGCTGCATTCAGAAGGAAAAGCAAACTACCTTTGAGATTTATTGTGAATTACTTTGTAAACAAACTTGTCTTGCTGTGCTAAAGATGTGGATGCACCTGTTTGTTTAGGAGAAGGCACAGTCTAAATCTGGGGTTCATAATTGATTGCTGCAGTAAATGTTGTCTTAAAAAAGCCATTTGACAGAAATCCTTACGATCAGTCATTTGAAGTTAAGATAATTTGAAGTCTAATACTGTCCTTTTAAGAAGAAGGTAGTATGGGGTTCTGTGTTGGCATTTTTAAATATCAATACACAGTAAGCTGAACCTGAAAATACCAGGGAATATATAGTACAATATAGTACAGACATATTTACTAATGAACAAGTTTCCTGCTTTGGATTAAACAAAATCTCTGGTTCAGAAACTGTTAAGAATAATAATCTAAAGCATACATAGCCTCCTAAGAATACACTTTGTTAACCTTTGCACCTTAGTCTTCCTCCTCCTCCTTTCTTCTGTGTTTTCAAGTTCTTTAGACCTTTATCAGTTCTGGGTTTCAATGCAGCAAGGCCTTGGGATAGACATTTCATAAGTACCTATGTCTTATTAGGATACGTGGTAGTCTAAGACCCACAAAATTTTCATGGTTTTTAGGTTTCTAAGGCTCTTAAACACTTTGGTGTATTTAGCCCTGAAGTCTCTGAAGCAAAGGCTGACTGATTTCTACATTCCACCAGCATGATGGAGAACTATTCCTGGCTGGAGCCTCTTAGCTTAACAAATAATAATTCAAGGCCACTGTTGGCCTTTTCCAATTACCACACTGAACCAGATAGTTCAAGTAAAAGAGCAAGCTAATTGATACTCTTTGAACCAGAGCTTATGATGTCTTTTGCAATATCTAGTGTTTTCAGAAAGCTTAAAAGCAACATAGTTGTGTTTGGATGTAAGCAAAATTAGAAATGCAAGCTTAAGGTATCCTAATATTTAAACTTACAGTGACCTCTCAGCAGCATAAAAATAGTCCTTTAGGAAACATTCATGTCAGCCACTGCTAAATCTGAACAGAAGGTGAATTCCTTTTAAGCCTCTAGAAATACATCCCCAGTACTGGCCAGCTTTAACAACATATCCAGGAAATGAAAGTTGATCTCTGTCTTATCAAGGGGGGACAAGAAAGGTTGGAAGTCAAGAGCTTTTAGAGAGGTGAGCTAATTCCTTGCAGTTAGAGGGACTGAGCAGTCTGCAGCAGTGGCAGTGTAAAAGGAAGAGAGTTTGTTTCTTGGATAAACTATTGCCAAGCCATTCAAGCTGGTGGCTGAAGAGACCAGTGCCCTAAACTCTGTCTAAAATCTAGTAAAGGCCAATGAAAAGCCTTAAATGTCATATAGAACTAATGAGGGAACCATTGAATTCACACCGTTGCAAAATATTGAATGCATAGACAATAGCTTCTTTGTCTTGATGCTGGCACAGACAGTGATGGAGAATGGAACAGTCTAGAGGAAACAGCTCATCCAGCTAACCAAGTTCACATCATAAAAGATCAGCTTATTTACCTTGATGAGTGTGGCACTAAACTTTTCAAAAGACACAGTTCTGAAGGAGAGCAATGCTTTCATTAGAACAAATCTACCTGTCAGGCTCAAGTGTCAGGATTTTTCCAACACGCTTTCATCTTGTACATGCAGCCAGGCTGCCATTCAGGCATTTAAATGAAAGGATTATATTTTCATGTGACCAGCACCCATCAGAATTATGTTTTTCCTGGGGAGTTGCTGTCCACTGATCTATTTTGAAAATTTGCATCCTCATTTCATTTTATGTGCCTGGTTGGAAGATTCTGTGTGCTGAGCATTTTTGCCAACTCTGGGGTCTTGTAACAGTAGTCAGCATGCAGTTGAGAGGAAATATTTGCATCTCATATCAGAGAAAATGTGCACTGAGGTTTCTTCACGTGTTAAAATGTAGTAAAGTTATTAAGTTCACCCTTTTTTTGTTTCTTTTAGTATTTTCGGGAGTCAATTATTATAGCAAAATCATTGCTAACCCGGGAAATGGCATCCTGCTCCCTGTATCATTTTGGCTTACCTCAGTCCTTAGAAGATGAAGGTGGCTGGAGGTCTGAAAAGATCATTGAGACCTTTGATATTCATGAAAAGTGTTGCTTCAGGACGTTTGGAGACTGAGTGATCACTATTAATGAGCCTTATATTGTTGCTATAGGTGGTTGTGAAAAAGGTATAGCCCCAGCATTGGTTCCAGAGCTTACAAGGCAGCTTATAATGGGGTAAAAACTCATGCAAAAGCCTGACACAGTTGCAATATTTGGAGCAAACAATGTGGACTTGTGTCTATAGCTCTGAACTCAGACTGGTAGCACCTCTACAAATTCTGTAGCAGATGAAAAAGCAACAAAAGGGTACCTGTCCTTTACCTTAGATGGGTTTGTCAGGACAATATTTACTGATGGTGAATATCCAGCCATCGTGAAGTCCTGGATTTCTGCAATGCATTCAAAGCAGGCTTACTTATCATCAAGGCTTCTGGAATTTACTAAAAAGGAAAAAGTGATGATGGTGGGTACTGCTGACTTCTTTGCTCTGAACTGTTAAACTTAAGACCAAGAAAATGCAGACAAGAGGCTAAGTGTTTCAATGGACTGTGAAGCTGAGCACATAATGGATACTTCTTGGCCTGTTGCATCTGGGAGTTTATGGCTGGCTGTAGTACCATGGGGTTTGCACTGACTTCTGTGTTATACCAAGGAATGACCGAAGGCCCACAGGACCATTTTACCACTATTAGCTGGCCAATGATGGGGTCTGAGAATCCAACAATTAATGCTGATGATTTTATTTTTTTTTCGAGGAGCCCATCTGGATGGCATAAGACATTGTACAAGATATAAATAAACAGGTCACCTTGGGATTCTTAATTTAATTTTTGCATGCTGGCTATAAAGAGTAGAAGCCTTAGTGTTTTCCTATTGCCTTGGTACTTGATAGCTATTTTACAGTTTGAAATGACACACCAGTGTTATATCATCTTTTGAACTCCAGAAATGATCTTTCTGATGCCAGCAGTAAGGCTTTCCTGGCATGCATCTACTCCTGGCAGTGGGACATGTGGTGACTGCCAGTACCAAGGGGTTAAGGAGCAGTGACAATAAGCAGATGCTAATGCAGGAAAGATATTTTAGTCTTCTCATTAAAATAAGTCATTTCACTGTCTTCATGGGTATTTGCACAGTTTTGCTTTTCCATTGTTAGTCATAAAAGGTCAGCTCATGGAAAATTAAGTTAATAGGGTCAGTGCAATTTGATGAAAACTAGTTTTAGTTTGTAGCTTAGAAAAGATAGAGGGTAATGCATCTGATTTTATGGGCTTTCTTACATCTGTTCTGAATACAACTTCTGCTCTCTTGTTCTAGGGTACATATAATAACCCTATAATTTACATCACTGAGAATGGATTTTCCCAAAGTGACCCTGCTCTACTTGATGACAGTCAACGATGGGAGTATTTCAGGCTGATTTTACAGGAAATTTTAAAAGGTAGGATTTAAAATGATGAAAGATCAGTTGTGCAAACTTAATATAATTTCACTTGGTGCTTATTTACATTCAGCAATGACCAATGATTCTTGAAGCTAAGACTCATGTAAATCAGAGAAAAGTGATGTGATTAGAAAAAAAATGTTTAGCTGAAAGGAAAGCAAGTAGTTTTAATCCTGATCCCCCAGCTTGGGGTGGAAACAGATTAAAAGGTGCTCCATACATACCTTATTTCTAAACTCAGTTTTGTAGAGCCATAGCTCTTCACTGAGCAAAGCAACCGCATTGATCTTCAAAAGTGCTTCTCATTATGAAGGATGTAAAGTTGAGTGCACCTGAAAACCTGACCATTACATCTCATAATATCCTTACAGAATACAGCCTCCCATACACAATGAGGTCCATGTAGTAATTCGTTCCTGTACAGGGCCATTAAGTTGTTATAGCTCAGCTTCTGCCTTTATGTCAGAACGGCCAGAAGTGTTCAGCACCGGTGAAGCTCTTTTTTAGAAGATACTTTCCCATTCATTTTGATAGAAACAAAGTTGGTCCAATTTCCAGTCTTCTGGAAATTCCTTCCCTACTTTCCTTCTGTTGGTAGTATTCTCTGAGGTAGTTTACAGGGAGTAGATCTCCTCACTATGTATCAAACGAACTGTATTTTAAAATGCCAGTTCATTTATCTAACAGCTAGTCTCCCTGTTGTATTTGTCCAAAGTGATTGCAATCATGAATGTCATATCATAAGTTTTTGTGTAGCCTTTCTTCCATCTTCATGCTTCTTTTTTATTTTTGCTATGTTTATATTCTTTATTTTATCATTACTTTCATTAAAATGTTCATTTAAAAGCTACCTTTCTTCTTCCTTTTCATTTAAAGTTGAGATTTAGACTTGTCATCCATGCCAATTAACTTTTTTTCTTCAACTAAGTAGAAGATGCAAAGGACCATTTTCTGCACTGAAACCAAGTGGTAGGGCCTGCTTCTCTCTGAAGCAAGCAGATCATCTTCTAGCTGCCTTTGGAGAGCTCTTGCTGGGCTGTGCCATATCTGGCCCCAAGCCGTGTCTGGAGTGTAATAGTTGGCATCGGACAGAAGTTTTGTCAAGGAGTTTTGTTTACTTATAAGGTTGTAGACAGGATATCTGAATTTGACTTTCTCTGAAGATATAAAAAAATGAATAAATATTTGACCCTTACTGTTTGATGAAATGGGACTAATTTACCAAATCTGGTTGTTTTACAATGTAAAATGGCTTATCCTGAAGCAAACCTTTAGAGCAGCTCTGATGAATCACACCTTAGTGTATTCATTGACACAGTTCTCTTCATGCATAGTAAGGAAATGAAGGGGACACTGAGGCAAATGCCTATATGGGAGATATCAGAAGTTAGGTAAAATGAACCTTTGCCATTTGTTCAGTCCAACAAAGCTTTTAAACATGTATGTAGTCTGACTGTAATCAGTGCAACCTGACGCAGGTTTAGGTATATATGCAGTTTGACATTAAGTTGGATTGATGTTTATCGTTTTATCTAGTAAAAAACATGGTGGAAGGCTGGTTGAAACAGGTCCCCGTATGCAAAGATGATATAAATATTAAACCCATCGGCTGTAAGGCACTTGGTGAAGAAATGCCAGTAACATTATCCCCATGTAACTTCCCTCCTGCTACTCTGAGTAAACAATTTGTCAAGACCACTCCGTATGTACTGACCCACGAATGAGCAACCCATTTCAAGTTTTCAGCTCAGATATCCTGCAAAGCACGATATTTGAAGATGTTCACTTTATTTGATGCTTAAATGCTTAACCATTTATTAAGTGTTATGTGAAGCAGAACAGTTTAATTGCTCTGCATGCAGTGTCTACTCTACAATAATTCCTTACCTTTTGAGCTAACTTTTGAAATTATTAGTACAGGCTCATTCATGCAATGAGCTCTGGGTCATGACAGGGGCCTGTGTGGATTCTGCCGTGGGATTTGGGCATGCCTACTTACTTTTTTGTCTAATCAAGAAATAAATATGCTTGACTACAAAGGATAGTATATCTACAGCCTGTTACTGCACTTGGCAATAAAAATATTTTAATATGTTATAATGGGATTGATAGTATCCTCATTTTATCTTTTTGCATTAAAAACTCTCCTAGCTTTTAGAATACATGCTTGCACTAATTATGTTAATTTTGTCAGGCAAAATTTTCAAAATAAGGAGCTTCCCTTTTCAAGATCTTGTGTTCTAGTACTCTGAAAATCAAGCTAGGTAGCAAGAATGCTGGTGTCCAAAATTCTTAAAATTTTTGCTACCACCAGGACTGTTTAAATTACAAGATTTTGGAGGGCAGGAACAGTCCTGAGTTGGTACAGCAACCTTCACCCACTAAGGCTGTGATCACACATTATGGATAGATAATAAAACCACTGTATGTTACCCCTATGCTTTATTTTTAGAAAAAGATTTTGATGCTGTCAGAGAAAATTGAGATTTTATTTTTTGGGCAGTGTTAGTTAATAAGACCAGAAAGAGGAACTAGGAAATAGAGAGTGAACAGCATGCAGCTACTATAAATATATCACATTATAGCTATTATACATGGAAAATAGTTTTAAAATGGGTACAACTGCTGTCATGTTGCTTCTGCACTATATGGATAGATAAAAGCATCAATATTTTAATAAATGTGGATATACATATTTAGCATCTCTACAGAGCCATAAGCATGCATGGTGCTTTACAGATAAATGAAAATGATGTCTTCTTACCCCAAGGAACTGAAAAATCTAATTTAGATACAGTGCATGAAGAGATGACGAACAGAAAGCTGGATGAGAGGTAAAAAGAGAACATGGATCAGAGTAGTGAAATGCTTTTTACTACAGTTGCTCTTCCTTAATTTTATGTAATGTATGTTAAGGATGACATCTAGACCAAAGATCAAGGCTGCCAATAAAAAGGTAATTGAAACTACTTAGTTTTGAAAAGTGGAACCTTCTAAAAGAGATAATAGAGTTTCATAAACTCTATGGAGGAGAGCAGTGCAAATAGTAGGTAAACTATTGCCAGAGACAGCTGGTGGAGAAGAGCAATGAAATTATTTCTTAATCTGGCTGGTGGAAGATTATTAATAATGCTGATGGGGAGGAAAGAATGAATGAAATTAATTTTCAGTTGCAGAGGGACGCAAGAAGTAGGCAATGGAAAGAGAATTGAAGTTAGTAGGAATAGAAAGTAAAGAAGTTGAGGATGATGTGATGTGATATGGGCAGAGGCAAATAAGAGGGAGATGAGCAAGAAGAAATGTGAACAAACAGGACTAGAATTGGGAGTAAATAGAAAACATATGAACATTTAATTTAGAGTCAGCTAGAAGGTCAACAGTAAAAATACAGGGCAAATAGGAGAAACTGCGAGAAGAAAGGGATGGGTAAAGCTCAAGATTCAGATGGTGTTAATTTTCTCCTTAAATGTGCTTGAATGAAGCAGAAGAGAAAATGAGATACAGAGAATGCTGACTGCAATGGGAAGTGCAGAGCCGAACTAAAACTGACAGTAAGCAAGGTGGTGCAGTTAAGAGGATTTTAAAAAAATGCACCTGAAGTTAAATGCAGTCCCTTCTGGACAGCTTTTTTTGTCCTTTTTTCCCTCAGACTTCTAAGAGTTGTTATAAAATGTTTTATATATTGTCGTCACTGCACACTTTGACCTTGCTCTCATGAACTAACCATTTAGTCTGTGTTGTAGATACGCACAATCCTGCTTTTGCTGCATTCCCATGCACATAAAACAGTGAGGTTATAATGCAATACAGTAGTCCATGAAAATATGATTTATTGTTAAATTAAATATGGATGCCATAATGTGAGCCCCTTGGGTCAACTATAAGCTTGAATGTTATTGAAAGAGCTGCAGCAGCAGCTCTGTTTCTTCATTGCCACTGACAAAAATGCCTCTACAAATAGAATACAACAATGCAGACATCTTAAGGAGTCTCTGAGATGTGCTGTCCCTGGCATCACATTGCCATGTGACGTTTTCAAGAACTATAAATACATTGACTGCAATATAGTGTAAAAGTTAAGAAGCTTTGCAGTAGTCACTGCAGAAGCATTAAAATCAAGCTGAATTTGTAGTGAATACTATGAGGGATTCAAAGTTTTTTAAAAAAACCCAACACAAACAGCAACAACAAAACCCCAGAAACCCCTAAAATCATAAAGATATAGTTATCATAGAACAATGTCTTTATCAGATTTTTAATACAGTTTTAAAATGTCCACTATACATAAGTATGATTCAATAAAGTTCCAGTTAAATGTCAGTTTTATAACTTCACGTTATGACAAGAACAGCCACACATAATTTCTTAGGAAAGAAGCCTGAGACCACCTCTAGAGAGTAGATATGACCACTTTGTAGCAGTATTTTCTTGTTACTGAAAGTTTATATCTCATTTTTTCTCATTAATCCTTTAATCTGAATGTTTTAATCTGCAGAAGTGAGCACTTTTTTTTTCAACTTTTAACCAGAAGTTTTCCAATGCAAAATTATGAAGGAATATTTTATTTCTCCAAAATACTCTGTAATCTGCCTTTGAAATATCTTCAGTGAAGATAACAAAACATAGCTGTGTGCTTGTGTTGGGAAAATTTCTACTGGAACCAGGGCAATAAGAGCCTGGTTGGTACACCAACAGAAGAGGATCATCTCTCTGAAACAAAGGTATGTGAGTGGATTTCTTGCTTGCCAGTATCTTGATTTTGATTGAACAGATCAAATTAAAAGCAAGATTATGCAACAGCCACTAGATGTCTACGGGCTGATAGGGTGTTCCCTGGGGAAAGGGCTGCAGAAGACACAGGAACTTTGTGTGCACTGCTAGAAAGAGGGTAGCCAGACTGAGCAGTGCAGCAGTTTGTTGGAGTTGTTGGGAATCTGGATGTAACCAGTATCTCTCATCATCACATAGTACCTGGGATGTGGTTTGATTCAAAAGTAACTAGACCCCAGCCCCCAGTGAACTGTTAGAGCTTAGAGGGTTGTGATTAGTGGCACAGAATCTAGTTGGAGGTCTGTGACAAGTGGTGTTCCCCAGGGGTCAGTACTGGGTCCAGTCCTGTTCAACATATTCATCAATGGCCTGGATGAAGGGCTAGAGGGTACCATGAGCAAGTTTGCTGATGACACAAAACTGGGAGGGGTGGCTGACACACCACAAGGCTGTGCTGCCATTCAGCGTGACCTGGACAGGCTGGAGAGTTGGGCAGAGAGAAACCTCATGAAGTTCAACAAGGGCAAGTGTAAGGTCCTGCACCTGGGGGGGGAATAGCCCCATGCACCAGTACAGGTTAGGGGCTGACCTGCTGGAAAGCAGCTCTGTGGAAAGGGACCTGGGAGTCCTGGTAGACAACAGGATGACCATGAGCCAGCAATGTGCCTTTGTGGCCAAGAAGGCCAATGGCATCCTGGGGTGCATCAAGAGGTGTGTGGCAAGCAGGTCGAGGGAGGTTATCCTCCCCCTCTACTCTGCCCTTGTGAGGCTGCACCTGGAGTCCTGTGTCCAGTTCTGGGCTCCCCGGTTCCAGAAGGACAGGGAACTGCTGGAGAGGGTACAGCAGAGGGCTACAAAGATGGTTAGGGGACTGGAACATCTTTCTTGTGAGGAAAGGCTGAGGGACTTGGGTCTTTGTAGTCTGGAGAAGAGAAGACTCAGAGGGGATCTCATCAATGCCTACAAATACTTAAAGGCAGGGTGCCGGGATGATGGCACCAGTCTTTTTTCAGTGGTGCCCAGTGATAGGACAAGAGGTAACGGGCACAAACTTGAACGTAGGAAGTTCCATCTGAACATGAGGAGGAACTTGTTTACTTTGAGGGTGGCAGAGCACTGGAACAGGCTGCCCAGAGAGGTGGTGGAGTCTCTGACTCTGGAGACATTCTAAACCCACCTGGATACCATCCTGTGCAACCTGCTGTAGGTGACCCTGCTCTGGCAGGGGGGTTGGACTAGATGATCTCCAGAGGTCCCTTCCAACCCCTGTGATTCTGTGATTCTGTTAGTTTTCAAAGCATTAGCGACTGCAGCACTAGAACAGTTCCTGCTCTGTAGAGGTGAGATACTGCGTGGGAGGTTTTTTGACTACTAGTTACCTTGGAAAGGATAACCTAAATATTTAGGCACTGTGGATGTTGTACTGCTGCTGGACAGCTCGTGATTAAGTCCCTACTAGAACTCCCTTTGGGGTATTACTTTTGTTATAGGCAGAGGATTTGCTTTACTTAGATAGAAGTACTACTGCATTGTTGAAGCGAAATCCAGGAGTCTTCAGCTTTGCTGCTGGTTGCCTCAGTTGTGCAAGCAGAGATTGGGGATCTCAACAACTAACCAGTCTCTAATCTCCAAATCATATCTATGTGCTCAGAAAGTTAGAGGCAACAATTACTCACCTGCACATTAGAGATCTCCTTTAGGAAATGATTTGTACATATAAAACATAATCCCCACATCAGAAGTAGCTACTGTAGTTTTTTTATTCTTCTTTTTTATTGTGCAAGATGAAAGATAATGGCAACTCCACTGGAAAAAAACTCACAAATAAAAAGGAGGGATTTTGGCCTTTGTGATGAATGAACAGACTTTTATGAAAATGGTGAGTTTAAATTCATCAGATGTGGATTGCACTTAACATCATTGGGTTTGATATCAGTTGTAAGCTACATGCTTCATTTGGAGTTACCTTTCAGGAGAAAATGTACTGAATCCACAGAGGCACATCATAAAAAAAATACTGTGCTAGTGTTGTGTCTTTGAGAGAGTTTTTAATTTAAATCTCCTCCTTTTCAAGATAATTCAGTTTTAAATAACTCAGTCACTATATGCATTCTAAATGCCTTTCCTAGGATAATATACAGGATTACTCATAGACGAAACTAAGTTAATATATAATACAGTTTGGCTAGCTTTGCCATATAGACATACATCTTTCCTGGAGTTGAGAGGTAAGTCCAGTTTAGTAGAATGAACATCTCTGTTTAGATAACTATCACTCCTTAGTCACAGATTTCTATTCCAGAAAATGATATTTTGCATTTTAACATACAACAAGAAACATATTTCTTCTTAGGGCAGAGCTCATTACCAAAAATATGAAAATTGCTTCAAAAGGTATTAGGGAATTAGTGAGAAAGCTACTAAATGTAGCAGTGCTGGTACAAGTTTTATCTCACAATGTTCCTAAACGATGATTCCTGAGTATTTTTCCATAGGAAATATTCATGCCCTCTTTCTCATCATTCTGTCTGTTGTTGACCATTTAAGTAGATGGACCCATGATATGATTGTCCTTATGTTCATTTGACAGTTACTGAAGAATGGATCTTTTCCAAGACACATTTTTAGGAGTGCAAATAGGAGAATGAATGAGACAAGAACCTTAGTTGGGGTCTACTATATTAAAAAAAAAGTAAAAAAATCTGTGTTTTGAAGTACTTGGATAGCTAATATATTGCTATCCAGATTTCAAAGTAGTTATTTTTCATGATGTTTCTGTGATAATAATAGCTCATCATTTGATTTCATGGGAGTTATTGTCATTCTAAAGGGCTGAAAATGATGTAAATGCAGCTGTACAGGGAATATTACAATGTCAAATGAAGCAGTGTCTTTGCAGTTCTATGTATGTGCTGCTACAATGTCAAGATAAAAGGAAAGAAACCATATTGATCAATAGAACAGAGTATCAGAAGTGATTGGATAAAATGCAAACAATGCATTATCTGTTATAAAGTCTTATTAAATGAAAATACAACTTTCAGGCTATAATAGTACATTGAATTTGAACTCACATATGCCTGAGTGTTTAAAGCCACTGCAATTTTTACTGAGCAAGTATATGTTCCTTCAATGCATTGACACATACATTCAATATGACCTACTTTATAATTGCTGTGGGAGTTTGCCTTTGCGTTTTTTGATAGCTCTCTGTTCAGATTCTCAACCATAGCATTGCATTAGTTTATTTGCATTGAATCAATTTTGCTAAAGGATCTCCCATTTTTATATAAAGAAATACTTAGCTTCATTACACAGGGAGTGAAGTATCTCGATCTCAATTTTAAAGTAGGGAAATTGAGGTAGCACAAGTTCAGTGTAATTTAACTAAGGTCAAAAAACAGATGGGGTAATAATAGGAATAGTACCTGGATTTTTCTTCTCTCCTCTTCTGATTCTGTGTGTGCAATGTCACTTTCCTGCTGCTAACAACACATTTTGGAATAAACATTCATATCAGAGAATATGAAGATCTACATGAATGCACGGTATACATCTATCAAAAACACTAATGGGAAAGTCATCTACTGAACTCATATGGTAGCTGGAAATTAAATACAAAATGTTACTATTTCAAATATATTAAAGACACTTATCCTTAGTGAGGCAAGTCTGATGTTTGAACAGAAGATTTTTGAGGAGTTAATAATTCTATTATATGGTGGAATAATTTGCCCAGGAAAAAGGTGGACGATTATATATCTGGGAAATGAAAAATCAAACCATCAAATAGTAAAAGAAGTGCAAGGCATTATTTCTCTAGAAGAATGCTGCATCTATCTGGATACAACACAATTTAGAATATATAAATTGGAAAAAAACCATGTCTCTCACTTCTGCATGCTAGAGTAACAAAAACCTAGCTACGTGAATTTTTCTAGACTTCACTAACAATTTACCTTCAGGAGAAGGTAAACGTAAGAAAATGCAGTTCTCTAAAGGAGAGTTAATTTTATCATGTTTGTGAATGCTTGAAAAGAATTTACTTTTACATTTAATTTTCTTATTATAATGTAACGGTTAAATGTATTTTCTTTGTTATTCCCTGAGAAGAGGAACCTTCTGTTGGTGTCACTATTTTATTTTGGAAAAGTAACACCTGAAAGTAAAGACCCTCTTAATATTTATGGCCATTCGGTGTTCTACTCTCCAGTTGTGCATCCTGGCAAATTTGCACAGTGTAAAAGTGACTTGGGAGCATCAGAACGTTGAGGGGTTTTTTACCATCTTGCTTGGGAGATAAAGTCTGGATGGAATTGGGCTTGCATGACTTTGCAAATACATGACTAGCATTGTATTTGCTAGTGTTGGGCTCAAGGTATTAATTGCCATTTAAAGCAAAGAAGAAAATGCCCTGCAATGGCTGTTTGCAAAACAAGGGAAGGATGTCTGGAAAGGTTCCTTCCCCTGCATCCCACACCATATCTCCTCTGTGTTTCAGTTATTAAGTAGCCTTTAAGATACTTCCATGTTAGTCTTCCTTTGGTGGTATTCCCTTGGTGACACCAGTAGGTTGGGCATAGCAGACTTTTGAATTCCTAGAAATACTGACTGTCTCCTCAGCTAAGGTGTAGCTTTTGCTGTTGGTGTTCTTTGTGTTGCCTAATTTATTGGAATCCAGGCAACTGTGGTATGAAATGATAAAGTTTATATGGATATTAGCAGGGGCTATGGGAGCCTTACTAAAGGCCTTAAGCAAAACAGAAAAGCTCTGATTTTTCAGAAAGGATCAACTGTAGTCCATATGTGCCTTAGGTATTTGAATGTTTCTAAAAAAAAAGTCAGATGGTCAAAACCAAACAACAGTACTTTGCACTCTTCTTTCTTGGAAGTGTAAGAAATTGTATGAAGCATACGTTTACAAAGAGTGTTCAAAATTACATGTTTTTAAATACCATGCGTCCTTTAAAATGAATTCTTATTGATTACTTGGATGATTTAAAAAAAAAAGGCAAAACAATGGTTGTGTTACTGTGAATACAGGGTCAGCACTTACAGTGGAGAGCTCATGCAGTATATTTTCTGCCTGGGCTAATACCTTCACAGTAGTGAGTAGCCTCCTGCCGTAACAACTGAAGCTGCCGTGCACTTTTCAAGTTTATTCCTCAGTCACCGTGCATTGTAGAAATCCAATCTAGAGATCATAAAGGAATGAATAAGCATGGCTGAATGCAGAGCCAGAGACAAATGCTTTAGTCCTTGCAGAAGGGGGGAAGAGAGTGCTTTTGGCTTCTACAGCTTCTGAAACAGCCATTCGAAAGCTTTCTTGGACTTACATGCCTTTTATATCTGCAACTCAGACTGTCACCTCTGATCTCAGCAACGAGCTTTATGCTTGTCTGGCAGTCTTTTTCTCCTGAGCTACCCCAGCAGTTATGATCAGCTGGGTGCATAAGTAAACAGTTCCCAGGTTCTACATCCTGTCCTTTACTCAACATCTTTCCAAGCTTCTAAAAAGGATCTTTCACTAAGAAATACAATTTGTGGAGCCAGAGTGGGGCAAAATCATCAGTCTCCTCTCTCAGGTGTTGGCTCTGCAGGGCAGGCGTCGACTTGAAAACTGGATCTGCATCCTGAAACATCAGTAATTCAATGCTTCTTTAACATCCACTAAGACATCAATTAGGGTAATGAAATCCCCTTTTCTTTTGTATTCTTTTGACTGTTGTGGATTTTTTCTGTTCTTATTTGACTACCATGGCATTTCTCTTCTGTTGTATTCCCTGCTTGCCTTACCCCTGTTAGTCCTGTGTTTTCCGGCAGGCAGATGCTGATTCTCCTCATCCATGTGTAATCCCAATGAAATTTTCATTTTCCATATTTTATAGTCTGCTGCTATTCACCTTTCTAAACACAGGCAATAGGAGTCCAAGGGAGAATAATTCACTAACCTCCTGGGGAAACTAAAAATGATCATAGTCTAGCAAGTCAGTCTTTAAATGTCCTTTGCCCATTCCACCCTCCCCTCTGCTACTCTTTAAGTATTTAAATCTGCCCCCCACTAGTCAGACTTCCTCACCAGATGGTGCCTTCTGACTAGCTCTGCCTTTCTTCAGAGGATGAATAAGTACAGCAAAGAGCATAAGGAACTGTTGAGACCACTACTGGAATATTTCATCAGTGCCAGTGTCCACTTTTTTAAAAGGATGGTGAAAAATGGGAAAGAGTTCAGGAAGGAGCCGCAAAAATGATTTGAGGGCTGGAGAAAATGCCTTACTGTGGGAGTCTAAAAGAGCTCAATCTGTCTACCTTATCAAAAAGAAGATTGAGAGGTGACTTGATTACAGTGTACAGGTATCTTCATGGGGAAGATATACTAGGTACTAAAGGGCCCTTTAATCTGGTGGAGAAAAGCATAAAAAGAGCCAGAGAAATTCAAATGAGAAGTCAAACACATTTTTTAACAGTGGACGAGATTAAACATTGGCCCAAATTATCAGAAGGACTGCATTTTGCACCTTTTGCCTTCACATCAATGTTGAGTGTAGTCTGGAAGATATGCCTTAGCCAAACACGTTTCAGTACATTCCAGGGAAACCAGTGAAATTTAAGAGCCTGTGATTCGCTGAGGGTCAAACTAGATGGTCTTCTGATCTCTTGGTGTTTAATTCTATAAATTTAAAAGTCCTGACTACAGTGACTGTCCATACATCATGAAAAGAAAGCTGGTCTGAGGTGTACCCTTGGAATATTAGACACTGGTTTTGTGGAAGTAGATATGTGTAAATAATTATTTTATTGGCCTAAAGACAAATCTAAAATAAAACAAAACAAAACAAAACAAAACAAAAAGGTGTGGAGTGGTTCACAGTATATAAATTTAATATTTAGATTATTTAAAATTATTATAATTTTTTAAGTCAGGACAATTTGGAAATGTATACCTCCTTTTGTAAAGAAAAGTCAAAGCTGTTTCTTCTGGGAGATTTTTAATTTGAATAGTTATACTTTCCCCAAATCTTTTTGCATTGTTTTTTTTCTGGCTGAAAGAATTCTGCCCATCTCACACCATAATTTCATTTAGAGTATGCTTATTTTCAATGAGAAAACCACCCAAGATTTGTCCAGAAAAACAGGGAAACACGTTCCGTACTAATGCTCATTGGTTGTTCTCACTTGTTCTCCTCTCTGAGAATCATTATCATTTATGGAGGCAGTGATAGGTTTTTAAATGATGTAATCATATATAGGTGTGAAACGGTAATGGCTTTATCTTTAAAGATAAAGATTTTTTAAAAGGTTAATTATATTCCACAAATTGTTTTAAAAGTAGCATGTTAATATTATTGTAAGACTCAGACTTGGAAACCAATTCCCCCATCTAATATATGTCATTTAATCCCAATATGCTTCCTTCTTTTCTTCCCGTTATTACTAATGTTTCCAAGTCCTGTGCTAGATAATTTCTTTTTCTGTTTATTCATACAACTGTCGGTAACCATGTTTCCTCTCTTCCAGCCATAGACACCACTTAGCCAGGCCATGCATGTTTATCTTTTCTCTTGGTCTTAACTCGTAATTCATTTTTTCCGTCTCTTGATCACTTTTGTTTTTCTTTCAACTTCTCAACCATCTCTCCAAACAAATCATACCCAGAACATGAGACAATACTAATAACAAGTGTTGCATGGTTGTGATTGCTGATCTGATGGGCAATACGTCTTTCAAGCAAACTCCAATGTAATTTCAGCCAAGGAAAAGACAACGAGCAGTCTTGGGTCTAAGGCTGGGGAAGGGACAAAGGAAAAAATATCAGCCTGATGTGGAAAGCAGAGTTGTATGTAGCATGGCTTAATGGCTGAAGCAGGAAGACTGAAGTCTCAGGAGTGTGGTCAAGGCAGGTTAGATGGAAAGGAGAGGTAAGGAGGAGAGGGTGGCAGCAGTGAACCTTGGCTACATACAAGTTGGAAACTCTGCTCTGGCCATAATGAAATATTAGGTACTGCAATTTTATGAGATGAATTCTCACACTTCTCTACATGTTTTACGGGTATTATCTCCTCTCTTTTCACCACCCATATAAATAGTGGTAGCAGCAGCAATAGTCACCCTCTTTATCTCACCAGCTGCAACTCTGCCCTCCTTGTCTCACATGTATTTGGATAACGCTTCTCTCCACATTGGCAAAAAAAAGCCCCGCATCAGTGCAGTCTTTCAGTCTAAACCACCACCTCTATTTTCTGTGGGTCACAGACTGTCATGATTCGGCTTGGTGTTCCCTCCCTCTGTGCATTTTCCCATGTTGTAGGCTACCTTCAGAATTTTATAAATATTCAAGACGTAGTTCATCCCAGACAACTAGACAGCAATGATATATGGAAAATGGGAAGGTAGATTCCCTTTCTGTATACCGAATGTAAACTGAGTGGGGAAAGTATTGAAGTTAGAGATTGGAGTCCGTAATTGAACAGTCCCTAGTCATAAGAATTTCGCTAACGTGGCAACATGCTGTTACTAGTATGTGGAGAGTGATGGTTTGTTTGTTCCTGTGGTATCAATTTTTGTTATTTTTTTTAAAGTCAGCTGTGATCAAAGGCTCAAATGTGTATGTGCCTCTTCACTGGCAGTCAGTCTGAGCCTGTTGCCAGATCTTGTGCCTGTTTTTCCTTTATTCTGAGTAAGTGTCTGAATAATATAGACAGTATATTCTGTGTATGATCTGTAACTGGAGGTGGCAGTGTTCTGCTGCATCCTTTCCATAGTCAGTTTTAGTCCTGGAAAGTCCATTTTAATTCTCTCAGTCTTAATCTATTGCTTTTAAATAAGCAAAGCGTGTGCACCTGTTTGAAAGTTGTAATAGAGAAGATTAATATGATATGAAAAATGTCTTTACTTAAACAAAAAGCTTTTCCAGAACCTTAGTTTTATTAATTTATAAGCAGTGTTTATAAATTACATACAAAACATACTGTAGGATAGCACCAGTTCTGTGTGCAACAAAGGCAAATGGTATTCTAACACAGGAGACATCCCTCTTTGTCACGGGTAGCTGGAAGTATGAATATGCTGCATGGTTGCTATAGTTATGCAAAAGATTTCAGAAAAAAAAAAAGCAAGCTAGACACTGTGAAACCAAACCCTTGTTTTAGCCCCCTATAAGTAATAACTACAGCCCTGCTCCAGAGGTGACCTTTTTTTCTTTCCGTGAGTGAAAAGCAGTTCACTGTGTGGAGCAATGAACACTTTGCTTGTCCTGCAGAATTTGACGAATTGTGGGAGATTTTAGAGGAGCAGAGGACTGGCTGGAGATGAGCTGAAGGAGAGACTCTGCTACTGCATCCTGCTCCCCTGCATCGCTCCCAGCTGCACAAATGACACTGTGTCTGTATATTGATTTTTTTACCAGCCAAACCACTGAGTGTACCTGAATCTGTAAAACAATAGAATATTGATCTATTAAAGAAAATGATCTATTTAAATTTCTGTTCTCTTTACTAGTCCCGGGTGCAGAGAGACATCTATTTGCTAGTGTATCCTGGCATGTCTGCACTGCAGCCACCAGTTTGCACCATCTGGGTGTAAATTTAGCCCACGTCTCCTCTTTAAAGTTGCCTAAATACTGGTTAAATCTTCCACTGTCAGTTCCCAGGTATGCCAAGGGGGTTGCATGGAGCCATTTGAAAATGAAGAGCTATTAACAGGCAGAGTTGGATTTTTTTCCCAACTAGCAATTTGTTTAATAGGTTTCCACTGCAACTCCTAAATGATTTCACTTAAAAGGACACTGTGAATGTTAATTAAAAACATTCATTAGGGTTTTAATAATTCCTTAGAGGCTTTAAACACAAATCTGTTTCTGTACCAAAAATGTTTTTCTTCTTGTCTTCATCCATCTATTTTGGAGAAGCCAGCGTGTGTTGCTGGATTGTTAATACTTCTCCTCCTGCCCCCACCTTGCTTTGAGAAAAAAAAAAGTATACATTTCATTGGTGATGGGGAATAATCACACTCAAATTTAAATTGTTTCTTGTACAATGAGAAATTGGAAATCAGATCTGAAACCCAGCCTTTATGTCAGTTCAGGCATATTTCGTTAGAGTGTGGTTTGTGTAATATTGGCTAAGTATGTAAGCATGATATGGTAAATCCGTCCTTCCATTACACCAATACAAGGCTCAATTAGGATGGTATCAGCATAGCTGGGACAAAAAATTCTAGTTTACCCAAGTATATATTGATCATTTTTGTGAGTGGTATTGTTAAGCATGAATTGTGGTCTGAAGATGTCTGAACATGCCACATAGGTGAAATTCAGGATTCCAAAGTCAGTGGGAGGTTTGCCGGTAGCTTCAATGTGACCAAAATGTAATTGTACATGAATATACATTCCATTTAGTAGGAGGTCCTAAGTCCCTTCATCATTCACAAAAGGGAATGCATATTTTTTGAATCTCAGTGGATGTACAGATTTGGAAAACTTCTTTAGGGTTTTTTTTGACAGTATTTCCTGTTTCTTTCTGCATATTTCCATACAGAGAAACATAATTCAAATATTTAGACTTTTGTAAAGTATGACAATTGTGATGCTGTATGGCTGTCTTTATGTCATACTTCTATGTTAGCAACCCAGATTGTCACTTATGTTACTGGAATTTTGATTTCCTTTTTTGGTGTTTCTCTTGTGCTTTTTTAGTTTATGCTGTTGAAATCTAAGCCTCAGTCTAATCTCATTCCATTGTTCAGGTCAATTTTTTCCCCTTTGTGTTTCTGTCAAATTTGCTAACTCTGTCCAGGTATGAGGCACAGTAATGCACATGGTACTAAATTAATGTTCTTTTTTATTCTTTTCATGATTAAACGTCTATTTAAATCCATAGATATAATTTGCCTGTACATTTCATTTGCATGATTGAATGCCTTCTGGTAGTGAGACAGATTCTGTATACCGTGATATGCCAGTTCCAGAAGTTTTCAGAGAGAAGTGTATTTCATAGTTTTCACTTTGTGGTCTATGAGGAATCTTGTTTTTTGAATAAGTATTGATTGCATAGTACAGATGTACAAGCCTTCCTTTTATTCAGAAAGAATGAGCTTGGTTGATGATGAACAAGAGAATTCATGGCAATCCAATAGGAAAAAAATACCTGGATACCTGCAACTTAGTAATTGTACTGACTGTAAAATTAGGTAAGTACAAATGTTGATGTGCAACAGCTTCTGTAAAAGCAGTATGAAAACCAAGATTTGACATTTTAATTTTAAGTATGGGACACTGTCTATGGGTTTCTACTTCTCACAAATTTGGGTGAAATAATCCAATTTTACCAGCTGTATTGGTAAGGAATAGCCAATCTCACCTTAAAAGGAGCCCAAAGGGACAAGAAGAGATTACCAGTGAACAAGTATTCTCATAGCAGATACTATATCCTACCATTTTTGTTAGCATACTAAAGGCTGAGTAAGCAAGGGAGATATAACCGACTCTCAGACTAAATACTTAATGCAGATGAACTTAGGTTGGACTTGGTCCAATGTTTGTTAATAGTAACATCTTAAAAAGCCAGGAGCGTTTCTAAAGACACTCTAAGGTAGGGAGAGCAGAAGATGCTTTATACAGAAAAATGACAGTCAGGTTGTCATGGTGGGGCACAGTTCAACTCTGAGCATACCTACCCCTTCCTTTATAAATTAACCCTCCATACTGGCCTGCATTGACAGAAATTTCAAGGGTGGTTTTGTTGTTTTTTTTTTTAATGCTTGTAATCTCCACTATAGATTCCTGCACAGTCAGAGCTTGAGGTCAGTCCCTTTATCCATGCCTGGATAAAGCCCTGCTACTCATCTGTTCTGAATATTCATGATCCTGGCCATCAGTGGCCATACCTGGAGCACCTTCCAGTTAAGATCCTAAGCACATAAAAGCTGCAGATTGTAATAAACAGGTTTATTACATTACATCCAGGATTTCCCCCTATTATTTCCCTTATTAATATGCCAAGTGGTTCATTGATAATATTTGCTTTGATACTTAGAAATTTGCTTGTCCTGCAGACATTAGGTGCTATAAAGTTGTCACTCTCAGAACAGCCCTTTGAAAATGCTGTTCTCAGGAAATTTTTGCTATTTCTCATTACCCCTCTTGACTGATCTTTGGTGTTTAACTTTGCAGTGCAGCTTGTAATATGAAAGCAAAAATAGAGGGAAGTGGAAAATACTCAGCAGTACTGCTGTTTAAAATCTCTGAGCAGTCACCGGTAGACTTTCAGTATTTAATACCTGCAAACCATGTCAGCTGGCTGCTGAATGAACTACTAAGATGATGATTCAAATCTGACTCAATGTGCTTAAAATGACCTAGCATTTACTCAGCACCACCAATTACAAAACTCCCTGTTACATGCCTAGATGCCTTTGTTGTCTGTCAGATAAGTCATTTAATCAACTCTTTCCATTCCTATGCAGCTATATAATTGCATGTGAGGATTAAAAAGAGTTTTGTCTGCCATGACTTTTTTTATGCCATGACTTTTGCCATTTGCAAAATAAAATGTTCCCCTATATCCATCACTGTAGAAGCTGGAAAAGTAGTCAGATGTGGCCTGTGAGAATATTTGCCTACACTAGGCAACCCTTGGGTTGAAAATTCATCTCTGCTCTCTCCTCAGTTTTGGGAGACTAGACAGAGATATCAACTTTGCTGAAACTTCGGGATGGAAGACGACGTTCCCAAGTTACTGGTTGCTACAGCTGTAAGTTCCAGATGAAAAGAATTAGAAATTAATGTAAAACACATTGCAGTAGAAAATCTTATATCATGTTCATGAAAATATAGACAGTACTATCACAGAGACACAGTTTACTACCATGGTATAAAGTAAACATTTTTGATAGTGTTACAAGTACTCATTGTATCAAATGCTTTGACCATAATGGCGTAAAAATACACTATATTCTGAACAAATACTCTTCTACATTTTTCAGATTTAGTCTCAAAAGACTTCAGCATATACATATGCTAAATTTGCTGATTTTGAAAGGAGGTAGGGAATAGATTTGCTGAACAAGTTTTATAACAAATAGAACAGAAGGCAATGCCAAAGGAGATTAAAGGTCAGAGAAAGTTCAATTTAGTCCATTGAGAAAGAACTTGGATAAAATGTAGGCCTAGGAAATGGAAGAACAGTGATGGGAGGTAACAACATTTTAGAAGGAAATGATTGGAAGAAGTAGTCAAAATAACCGTGAGACGTGCATAAACTGGTGACAAGGAGGATAGCTACCATGGTCATTCTTAGGCATCCCCATAGACTTAGGGGAGTCCAGTAGAAGTCACCACAGAAGCAAGGCTGGACAGGCAGAAGAGCAGATCACTGGGAAATAAATGGATCCAGGACAGCTGGTAGAGACACCCAGGCAGTGGCTGGGAAGAGGGAAAAGGGAATGATGACAGAGCCTTGAGAGGTGCGAGCAGAGACAGGGGGAGAAATAGAAGATCCATCAGTGCTAACTCTCTAATGCTGTCAGCCAGATGAAGAAACAATAAGTTGGTGTCACATAAACCTGAGGGTGGGAGTTTCTTGTGAAGTAGTAAGTGGCCTATGGTGTCAAAGGTAACAGAGCTATCAAGGAAGAATGAGCACAGAGAAATGACCCTACAAGAAACAGGCACTTAATGTGAAGCATGACAAGACAAATTAGATACTTGGCAGTATACCTAAAGCAACTCCTTCAGCTACTGCAACCACCTACAATGGCAGAGTAATTAGAAGATCTTCCAAACACAGTGATAAATGGTGTGATAGGGGCAGGGAGATCTATGCCTATTTATAAAGTGCCTGTCATCATAGTATCCAGATATCACAGCAACCAGTTAAAGAAAGATAGTGGCTATCCAGTAGTGGAATATTTTCTTCAGTTTTGGTTAGATGTGTTTGGTATAAAAAGATATCCCAAATAAGCAAAATTTTGTCAAGCATGACAAAAACAGGGAAGGCCTCTCTACAGTGATGTACCGTGTGCATCTTCAGGAATAGGAAGTGTTCATGCTTTGAAGCTGAAATAAAAACATCTTTTATAAAATTTTCTAATGGTGACCCTCTTCCTGAAGGAAAAAAAAAAAAAATCTTGACTAGCCTATGCAGGCAAGAGCTGGTGCACAAATTAACTACCAGTGTCAAAAAAATCGTGCTTAGGGCTTAAAAATAATGAGCTCCTAATGTGTTTTTCTAATCAAAGTATCAGCATGAAATTCACTGTATTTGGAAACCATCCTATTACCAAGACAGCAGTGTATCAAAAGTTCACTGTAGATATCATTTTTGTGTCTCATCTTTGAGTTAGATTTGCCTTTACCCCTCCCTTTTAAGAGTTTTAAGTTAAAAGCAGTAGAAACAAGAGAAAAGCAGTGCTTATCACATCTGTTCCAGCTTCCTTGGACCAACAGACATCCCTGTCAGTCTCAGTTATCTTTCCATGCAATGCTGTTTTCAACAGAGGTTTGATACGCAAAAGTTTTTTCCCCCAAGATTTAGGCACATCATAAATCAAACAGACAAGTCACATGATGGGACTTCTGTCCCTATTTAGCCTATTGGACGCAGACAGGCATGTACTGTAGGTTCCTCACTGGCTTATTTTCTAGCAAAAGCATAACGTTGTGCAGTTCACATATAACAGCAGGCTTTTTGTGGGTTTTGCCCAGGCAATATTTTCCTGTCACAAAAACAGAGCCATATTTCTGCTACTGAATCCACATAATTGTATCAGCCATGGACCTGGTGGTGTTTTTAAGGACCAATTTTTTCTGTTTCTCCCTTTGCCTTATGGTAGCAACATCCTTTATTTTTGAGAGATTGATCTTCTGTGTTATATTTTGTTAAAAAATTATGCATATGTATAATCAGTGACATGCATGATTATGTTTTTAGGAATATGGAAGAGAGAAGCAGATTAGGTTTGTTCTATTTTCTTTGTTAAACTAGTCAAAGGAATCCAGGTTGTCTTAACTTAATTTTTGCCTGGGTTTGGTTATCCAAGTTATGTGAGCAATGTAAAATTTCATGAGATTTCTCTTGATACTTTTTCCAAGAACATCTCCAAACAGCTATCCAGGCAATTGTTGCTTGATCATTTTTCTTAGCCTTGTCTCATATCCTTCCTCATATTTATGTAGACAGACAAATACAGATATGGCCAAACCTCTGGCATACGGTACGGGGGAGTACAATACAGTCTGGTATTAATGAAAGAATAAGGATCTAGAGGGTTGCTGGAAGTTCTTTAAACCCTGACTTAGTTAGCTAATAAAATCTGCACCAAAACCTATGTAAGCACAGAGAAGTCAAGCAATAGCGTGGTTGTACGGATTTGCTTCATGACATGTGTATTACTTAAATGGCAATTTGACAAATAGAGGTTGTACAGAGGCTAAATCATACATGCTGCTTCTCTACTGTGCTGCAGAATGTAACTACGAATTTGTGTGCAGCCTTGTCCTTAATATACCCACAGTGCACTTCAGAAGAGGATCCCATGAAAGCTGTCATGTTGAGAGGAAGTTGTGAAAGGTTCCATTAAAAAAATCTGAAATTTTGTGCTTTACTCAACTTGAATTTCACAACACTAAACCATTGCCCAAGTTAGGCTCCCAAACCAACCCATCCTTCAATAAAAATGTAGCTAGTAACAGGAGGAAACACTGTCCTGAAGTCATTAGCTTACAGGACGGAAGTAGAAAGGTGCTGTATAGATTAGTTTTAATAGACAAAGGTGAAGGAAAGGGAGAGAGGGCCATGCTATAGCCCTCCAACCCACTCTACACCAGAGCATGTGCAAGTGTAGAGAAGGGGAGTTAAACAACCTCCATGAGTACAACAATGTTATGTTCAGGTCTGCCAACTTTACTGCCAAGGATTCTTTATGAACAGCAGGGAAAGACTAATCCTCTGGATTACATTCACAGAAAGGTTATAAATAGTAAGTGTTGCATTTTGGGGCATTGACTCATTTAAAACTGGAATATAAAAATGTGAACCTATGTACACTCCACATTTGCAGTTAATTCCAGCCATTTCTCTTGATGTTGTCCAGCTTACAGTATGTTTTATGTGATCCCTCTGATAACTTTGATAACATGCTTCCCCTTCACCAGAGAACCTCTGTGAGAAGGAACAGCAGATAACTGGAACAAAACCCCACCTCTTCAAAATGCTGGTGCAGTACTGACATGGGGTCTCATAGCACCAGCATCAAGTCACTGCCCTGGCTCCTCACTTTGTTTGAGGAAGAGGGAAGAAACAAGGAAGTCTCTCAGATTAGTATCTCGGGAACATTTAATTTCATGGAGCACCAGCCTGGTTTAGGGCCACCCCAAATTAACCCCAATTTAGAAAAGCACAATCTAAGCTGGAGTAGGCAAAAAGTTTTCAGATAGAAGCAATGCAGAAAATGTTGATGTTCCATCCCTGTAAAATATAGTAACATAGATTCAAATTTTCTGGTAGTGACCCCTTGCTTTATCACACTCTTACGGTAAAAGGTTCATCACACTAACTAAGCAGCCTTCTGACAATGGAGAGAAAAAAGTTGAACCTTTTTTTTAGTGAAAGGATTTACAATAAGAAAAAGTAATGTGAAAAGACTGTAACTTCCTAGAAAAAAGAATCACATAGCACTGATGCTAAGATTAAAAACAAGTTGTTTTACCCTTATGCACAATGCTTGCAATCTGCAGCTGTTCACAAAAGACCAGAAGACTTAATATATAAGCAAGTAAGGTTGTTGGCTTTGTTCCCTTCTTTACTTATAAAGGACACGTGTACTTTACCTGTTCCAGTGTTACATCAAGGTGATCGCCTTGAATCAAGACTTTCTTTTTCTCCTTTTGGCATTTGGGAGGGAGGGGAAGAGGAAAAAATAATAATAGTTTGCTTTTACTTTGAGAAGAATCTTTCATGCTTCATCTTTAAAGTGCTTTTCTAAGACTCAGAGTGCTAAGTATACCACATTTTACAGATGGGGAAGGAACTAGATGAAAAATAAGTGCTTTACATTCAGATCTTACACTGATGGTTAATCTTGCAATTGCTCTTTCTTTTCCAGTAGCTGACACGTCACCTCTATGCAGTTCAGTTTCTCAGGATCTAGGAATCAAATGAGCTGCAATAATATTTCAATATTTGGCCAGCCTCTGTCATAGTGTTAGCTTCTTGACCTTTGATACAACTGATGGCAGAGTTCATTTTACCACCTGCAGCTCGAGGTTCCTTGGCAACCATTACTTTACAGTGGTGCTGGGATCAAGATTATACTATAAAACTGTGGTTTCCTCATCTCATCGTAAAATCTTCTTTCCCCCGCTACGTTTTTGTCTTGTTCTTTGCTTCCCCAGCTCCCACACCCCTTTTTAAGGGACATTGCTTCCTAGAATGTCATTAACACTGTACCTTTTTCTGTTTAATTTTTTGCCGTTGTTTAAGTTTAGCTCTCTTGGTGATTTCTGCATTGGGAGACCTACAGCGGACCATGTAGCCCATGCTGGCAATGGTACAGAAGACCATTGTACTCTGCGTACAGAAGACTGCGTGTGTGCTAAAAGCACAATCCCTGTTAATGTGGATATAACCAGTATCACTAATTTGCAGCTATATTGATCCCTTAAGGCCACTATCATCCTGCACTTCGGAGAAGCTCCACTTCAGTGCCAGGTCCTGCACTTGGATCACAACAACCCCATGAGGCACTATAGGCTTGGGGAAGAGTGGCTGGAAAGCTGCCTGGCAGAAAAGGACCTGGGGGTGTTGGTTGACAGTCGGCTGAATATCAGCCAGCAGTGTGTGCCCAGGTGACTAAGGCCAACAGCATCCTGGCCTGTATCAGGAATAGTGCGGCCAGCAGGACTAGGGAAGTGATCGTCCCCCTGTACTCAGTCCTGGTGAGGCCCCACCTCAGATACTGTGTTCAGTTTTGGGCCCCTAACTACAAGAAAAATATTGAGATTCTGGAGTGTGTCCAAAGAAGGGCGATGAAGCTGGTGAAAGGTCTAGAGCACAAGTCTTAGGAGAAGCAGCTGAGGGAACAGAGGTTGTTTAGCCTGGAGAAAAGGAGGCTGAGGGGAGACCTTATCGCTCTCTACAACTACCTGAAAGGAGGTTGTAGAGAGGTGGGGGTCGGTCTTTTCTCCCAAGTGACAAACAATAGGACAAGAGGAAATGGCCTCAAGTTGCACTGGGGGAGGTTTAGATTGGATATTAGGAAAAATTTCTCACCAAAAGGGTTGTCAAGCATTGGAACAGGCTGCCCAGGGAAGTGATTAAGTCACCATCCCTGGAGGTATTTAAGAGACAGGTAGATGTAGTGCTGATGGACATGGTTTAGTGGTAACTTGGCAGTGCTAGGTTATACAGTTGGACTCAATGGTCTTTATTTGTGTAGATAATAGTGTGATTGCTAAGGACTTCCAACCTTGCTCTTAAATCAAAGTCATCTTGAGCCTTTGGTAATTTTCTGGCGAAGAAACTACTCTAAGTGTCTTGGTTTAGAGAGTAAAAATGGCTATGCCAAAATGTTATACTGGATCTTCTGGAAAAATTGGTTAGGGTAAATAGTTATATTGTTTTAATTGTTACTTGATAGTTTTTAATTTTACTTTTTGTTCTTTCAAATTTTTAATTGCACAGCAAAAAGGTTTCAATTATGCTTCTTTAAAAACAGTATCTTATATGTTTTTGTAAGTTGTTTTGTTCAGTTTTATAACATATTGTCCATTTACCTTTCCCTCCTGTGTTTCATATGAGGCAGTTAAACTCTTTTTTCTAGTTAAGACAACTGGGCAGAGTATCATCTATCCCAGAAAGGATATTTGCATGTCTTGCAACAGGACAAATAGGCAATGCATTTTTCTTTGCAGAAATTAATATTCTTCATTGTAAACAATATAATCCATCATGCTTGGTTTACATCGTGGAGTGAATATCCTGATAGTTAGCATGAAAGCTTACCACAAGTACAGTGACCATCTGCACCTCTCTGTTGGGCTTTAAAGGCCAGTTCTCCCTTCTAAAGATTTATAATACAAAGGGCAATTCACTAATTAGTACTGTAAATTAGTGTTGCCATGAGGTTAAAAAAAAAAACCTAACAGCCCCTGCAGTATTTCAATTAATGTTATTTTTAATTGCTTGTATTAGCATTTGAGAACAAGATTGATTAGCTTTTGACTGTCAAAGAAACAGAACTTGAAGCTCTTAAATACTGAAATGGAAGTTGTTAATTATAGTTAAAAATCCATAGATACTATACATGGAAATCTGGAAGGTCATCTGAGTACTAAAGAGGGTATGTTTCATTTCTGTTCTGTTTAAATAAAAATTAAAAATGTTTGCATAGAGCCACATGTATTTCTCATGCTCTCTACTAATTGATCACGCAAATTAACATCTCCAAAATCACTCTAAAAACAAAACAGCTTTAATAGTGCATCTGTTTATAGAAAGTAATTTTAGAAGTTGTTTAACTTTAAAGTGATTAGTTAATTCTCAATTTGTGATTGAAGTGTCAAGACCTGAAATTTCTCCTAAAGCTGTCATGAGCTTTCCTCTGTAGACCCCAATTCAACAAATAGCGTCTCTTTGCTAGCATTCAAAGGCTAGCTCCAAGACAGGACTTGTGCTCCTTCATCCCCAAGTCCAGACCCTACCTGAGGTAGATTTAGAGACCTCAGAATGGGGCAGAGCAAAGACGGCAAGCACAGCAGAGATCTTCCTGTAGCAAGCTAATAAGGATCCCAAGGCTAGCTGTGCTTTGTAGCACCTTACAGAGCTGCTTGTGTCCAGGAAGACAGCCACAGGCTGATAATCTTTCCAGAATACATCCGTAGTCGTTGTTTAAAAGAAACAACCAGTATCAGCATTTTCTCCATTATTTAATAGGCCCATGTTAGAGCAGTAATCTGGGAAGTAGAACACCTGGATTCATGTCCTTCCTCAGCTTGAAAGGATTTAAATACATCACCCATCTCACAGGGATATATATTAACAGCCGGACCATTAAGGAGAGAGGCTGGAGGAGAAAAAAACAGAAGTTTTTCCTTCTAACCAGGTCACTGAAGCTGTGCTGCTTTGCAACAAAACATGAGTGATCTACTACGCGTAACTATTTAGCCTTAATTACTTCTGTAGCTCCTGAGTCCTGACAGAATTTGGAAACATGAGAGATATCTTGTCAAGGTATATAATTTTTGGCTGTAGCCCTTAGGCACTTGGTTACGTCTTGTCTCATTAATGGGGCAGAATCTCAGTTGATGTACAATGTTAGACCTCTGTGTGTATTTGATGAAGATCTGCTTTCTTAATGACTCTTGGATGTGTGCTTAAGTGCTTTGGTGAACTGGAGTCTTCAGCCCGGTTCACAAATGGAGTGGAGCCTGTAGTTCCACATCTGTTTTGTCAGCAGCTGGGCTGGCCTAAGCATGTGCCCTGTCCTCAATGCCTCATCCCCACCACTCACTTGACTCCTCAGGCACTTACTTTGATGAAAAGGATTGTGGGACTAATGTGGCTAAGAAAACATTTTTTTTCCCCCTAGCTCAATTATTTTTCAGCCAGATTATCTGAGTGGAGTATTGTAATCATCAGACTATGGATATAGCAGGCATACCACTTCAGCTTCTGCTTTTAAAGGCAGTGGAACTTGATACTCTGAGATAAGTTTGCTGGAAGAACATCTTACTGTAGATTCTTGTTGGCCTTAAACATAGGGCAGGTACCAGAGAGAACTGGTGCACACTGGGCTACACAACAAAGTACAGCTGTCAGTGCATGAGAAACTTCAATGACTATCAAAAATTGTGGCACTTAGGAAATTCACGTCTCTGTCTTAGGTAGCAGCCAAGTGGCAAACTTGAAGGCTGGCTGGTACTTCAGATCTTTCCAAGTCCCATTTTTTATGTATCTTAAATATAACACATGGATTACCTGTCTCCTACTGCTACAGAAGCAAAGAATATGGATATTACCTTGGTAGCAAAGACCACAGTACTAACTGACAACATTGTCCTGACTTACATGTTCTCCTTCTCTCTCTTACCGTTTGATTCGCATCCCCTTACCAACCTCACTCCTTATATCATACACTTATAGAAAAAAATTACTGCAGGTTATAAGTAATCATATACCAGTTATTCTATAATAATTGTAATGTGAGGGAATTGCTGCCTGGCTTCTTACTGCTTTACATCTTCTAACTAGGTAATAATAAAAGTGAAGGACACAAAAGAAAGGGAAATTAAATGAAAATTAAATTTAAAAATGAGATGAGATAAATAAAAAAGAAATCTGATCTTTTTCACTGTTAGGAAAGCAAAACAAAACCACATTTTAAGGTGTAAAACAAAAAAATGTCAATTTTCATTTTGGAAGAGGATTTTTCAGATGAAAAAGCTTTCATACAAAAAAATTTCAGCTACATGTGTCAAAATAATATGTCAACTCATCAGACGACCAGGATTTTTTTAGAGGCAATTAGAAGGTATATTTTAGAGCTAATTTGACTATCTAATGAGAATATCGCAAATGAAGTGATTCAAGATAGCTGAAGTACTAGTGATCAGAGTTTGTCAAGGTCAAAAGTTTCAGTTATTAATATTTATATATATATAAGTGGGCAAATAGTTTATTCACCATTAATACTTTAAAAAAATCTACAATGTAGTGACCAACAAGGAATTATCATACCAATTTCTAACATGCTGTTGAATTCCTAACTGCAGTACACATGTCAGATAGAACACTATATTTAATTCCTGGAGAAAGAGATAATAAATCAAACTAAATAGAATTAATAGTGCCTAATTACTAGTTACATACTTCACCTGGAGTATCATATTCAGTAGTGATCACCATACTTTAGGATATAATTGCCCTTTGTGGCTTATAACACAGAGTCTGAAGTACAATAAACTTCAGAGAAAAACATTAGAAAGAGAGAGAATAAAAACAGCACTTTGTTTTTAATACTCAAATAAAAATCTTGAGGTTCGAGGAAATCATCATACATGACATTTTTAGTAAGTCATAAGACAATGAATTGTGTGAGTGGTGCAAACACATACTGCTGATCTATGAAAAGCAAAAGTAGCCCTAAAATGTTTTAATATCTTTTTCCCTACAGCACTGTGACTTTCTGGGAATATTGTACTAAGTCTGCTAGAAGAATTAGTTACATTTTTTTAAAAAAATACTTCATTCTATGGCATCTTTAACTTGACTTATTTGTTTTGTAACAGCGTTGTGACACAATTTTTGGCTGAAAAGGAAGAAATATAAAAGATTTCCTTTCATATAAAACTGCCCTAGGTGTACACAATCTATTTTTTCTTAACCTGTCATATAAATAAGCTTAGAACAATCTAATGTTGAGGAATTCTACAAATTTGCAAATGGACATTGCGAAATGCTACATAATTGGTACATTGTACTCAAAGTCTTAAAATAGAATTATAAGAATTATCCAGGCTCCTGAAGACTTTACAAACTGTTACTTAGTTTTAAATATTCTTTCTCAAAAAGTGCCTCTTGAGGGCTTGATAAGTTATTTCCTAATTTATTGTGTCAGTGAGGAGAGTCACTTAACATCCCTGTCTTATTTTATCTATTTGTATAGAGGGAAAATATCTACCTACTTAAATGCGTAATCAAAATCTGTTTCTCTATGGCCTTCACTTAATACGTAAGTACCAACTTATTGTTTTACAAATGGACAAAATGAGAGGACATTAGTTATAATGCTAAACATTTTTCTGCTTTCTCTTCATTAAAATTAAGGACATAAAAATACTTCCTCAGGCTAGACTTAAAGATTAATTTCTAAAGGGCTTTCTAAAAGCATTGCTATGTTAGGGAAAGATGGTTCAGCAGTTAAGGATGTGATTAGCTTTCTCATCGCTGAAATTTTGATATGTATTCAGACTTAATTTTTGCAGACGTCTACTTCTTTTTGGCTAGTAAGAGGTGATCTTCTCCTTGTTGGCTGCCCCACTAAGTGCAATGACCCCAGTATGGCTACATGGGTTTTTTTCCATTTTGGAAAGAATGACAACCACCCAAAGAAAGAGATGAAACTTAACTCATTCTCTGCGAAAGTACGGAAGGAAGCTGACAGAGAAAGAGGGCACTCTTACTTCTTTTACAAATGAAACAAAAGTCAGACTTTTCCTGTAGGAGAATTTTGCTGATGTGCAAGTGTTTGAACAACACGACAATTCTCTGCTGAAAAGCTGTTAACTTCCAGGTTTTGCCTCTCCAGCTGGGAGAATGCTGTTCTAAAGAATGACCATCTCACAAGTTCTACTGTACATACAGAGAGTCAGACGTGAGGAAGATCTCTGCTGAATATTGCTGCTAGCAGAGTTAGGAGCTAGGAGCTCATGCTAGGAGTCCAGCCTCAGGTCTCTTCATGCAGCAGGTTATACATGCCTTTGTATATTAAGCTAGTGTCAGCCAGAACTGAAAACTTTTTTTTTTTTTACCACTACACCAGCAATAAATGGGTCTGTGATGGGAACTTTATATTATATTTCCAGTTTCTTATAAGTGTATTTTTACAATATACAGTTCTTATTACTTTAATGGAATGTGAATTGATTTGCTTGCACTATAGAAATAGTGAAAGCACAGCTCTGAGAATGACATCTTTCTTGCAATTTCATTTTTTACAATACAATTCCTAATATCAATCTTTACCTTATTGTCCATAAATTTCATTTAACCCCTGTTAGGACTGTCTTTATTGAAAGACAAAGGTGCACTTATCTGAAGACACTGAAAGCGTTCACACACCAAGATATCATACTCAGCAAAAGATGAATCCGTTTTTAAACTTTTTCACACAGGAAGTTTGCTACATTGTCTTGCTGTGTGAGACCTAGCTGGCAGTACTGGTTTGCTCTGTACAAGTAATTCCTCTTGCACCAGAAACGTGTTCTGTGCCGTGTAGGATGAGACCTGAGGAGTCCAATGAGAACCTATCCATGAGCCATTCTTCCAGAAGTGGCCTGATTCTGTTAGAAAGGATACCTAATGAAGGGGAAAAGGCTGTTCGATCCAATGCACACATTAAAATAGCATGGCAACAGGAAAAATATCTATATAGAAGATTTTATGGCAAGAATGCATGATGACGTTTGGGCAACAAAAGATACAGGAGTCTTTTACTGAAGTTTACAGATCTTTCTCAGTAAACTTTTGTGTTAGCAGTAAATTCTGGTTTGGATACTAATTTGATACATTAGAAAACTATGCCAAAGTGCACTTTTGTTCTTGTCATGAAAATATGGAGAATAAGGGCTACATATCACTGCTGTGGCAAGTTGACATCCAACAAGATTTATGCTATTTGAAAACCCTATTCTTGCTAAATGCATTGCATATGTAAGTTCAGTGTAATTTACTTGGAACTTTGCTGCTACAAATAATGTTAATATCTCTGTTTTGATATGACATGAAATTTATTTAATCTGGTACCTCATTTTGAAATATATTCATTAAAATTGTTGAATGGAGGAAAAATCTGTCAGCGCAAATGGTGTTCATTTTCAATGTGACAATATTCACAAGTCCCAAGAAATAGAACAGTTGAATAGATAATGTCACATATCATAGCATTATTCAGACGGTGTGATCTTCTTATTGATTGGACAGCAGTTGTAAATTTAAAGCTTATGCTACATTTCACTAATACCATGACAATGAAGAACATGAGCAATGGTCTGTCAAATGTGTGAAAAATGTGCCATGCAAGTAAATAAAGACACAGTTCATAATTCTCTGAAAGGAAGAGGATAACATTTGTTCTGGAATTAAGCAATAATGAAACAGAGGCTCTGCTTTGTGCTTTAAACATAAAATGGGGTTATAATGGAAGAGCAATTCTTTCATTACTGATATTATGAAATAGCTGAAATGGTTAGCTTCCCTATTGTGTAAAAAGGCTACTTCTGAAGCAGAGAGAGACAACTCTTTTGAAACTGCAGTTTGTAATCTCTATACCATTATCAGCCTTTAAGACAGCAGGCATTCTATCCTGTTTTTATTGTAAATAATACTGAAAGCTTTTTTAATAGAGTTCTTTCCTAGTAAAAAAATAAAATACAACTTGGTTCATATGTGAGCCACTCATTGTAGCTTGAGTCCAAGCTAAAGGGCCAAACTAAAAGTTTGAGTAGAATTCTTAAACCAGCTTTCACCAAATTGTCTGGGAAGTCCCAAGATGTGGAACAATTAAATGCATAATATCTCATATCATAGCATTATTTGGATGGTGTGAATAGTGATGCATCAAGCAACATAACTAGAATTTGTTGCGTATATTTTTTATTCCATCCCTCCCACTAAAAGGAGCACACAAGGGAGTAATTCAGATGTATGAATACATATGCTCAGTGGCATTTTAAATGTTATAGGGTATCTCACCAGGCCTCAAACTGTCACTCCAGAAGGTACAGGTCTTTCACAGATCCTCTATCATTTTTGCCGGCCCCATGGAGAACACTAGAACACTGTAGATCATCTCAGTGGCACTGTGTTAAGGCTGTTGAATTTCTCTAGGAGTCTTTTGGGGTTTATTGTGTGTTTAAACAGTAAGGAGAAAGCAGTAATGGAGAAAGCAAAAAGATGTAGTCTGACCTTCAGCCAGAGAGTCAGGGACTTGGCGCTTGGTAGAGGAAACAGAGCTGAAGGGGTCTAGGTCTCTTGGGCTCCCAGGAGCAAAGGAAGAGTTATGTCCTTGCCCACCTCAAGGTTGTATTTTAAGAGCAATTTCACGGTCACTGCTTACCCTCTGGAGAGCACTCTGGAACAAAATTAGAGCAAACCAACTGGTAAACTTCAGGAAGGGGATAAAGAGTTGCCTTTAAGCATGCCTTTAGTTTAGGTTGTGTAACCACACGTTTACAGCCTATTGCAGCTAGCTTGCCTGTCCCCTTGTATTTCTTCATGTTTGTGGAGATACTGCTGGAACAACATTGGCTATATGGAAGAACCTAGTGGCAAAGAAGAGCCTCAAAAGGATTTTGATGTTGCCTTCCACAAAACCAAATTTTACAGCCCATAGGCTGGCTATGAAGATAGTCTAAACATGAAGAGTGAAATTATAGAAAAACCTGCACACACAGGTATGCATGGGCTTAATTATTCTTCTAGTCTAGTGCTCTATCTACTACCCTGGATCTACATTGTTTGGGACATAGATTTTATTTATTTTCACTTGTTGAATTATTTGCTGAACTGAATTTTTTACAGTAAGCGGACAGAAACATCTGTATGCATCTTTTGCAAGCAGGGCTGTGCACAAGACATACCTGCTGTTTGCCAGGCATTGTGGGTGTGATTGCCATCATTGATGCAGCATCCTCATTGGAGCTAGCATGGCAAAGGAAAAATTTCATGGTTGTCTACATCGGGTTTTCTTTCTCCTGAATATTGCTACTTTTTCATTTTCATTTCTTTGGACAATTCTGCTGAAAATCTCCACTTATCAGCCAGGTTTGCATTTCTTTTTGGCACACTGCCAGCCTCTCGCCCATATTTTTCCTTATTGCTACTCACTTTGGAAAGGTGGGAGGGGAGGTGCCAAAATGGATTGATTTCTTCCAAAGGTCAGCTCAGGGAAATCGTAGGTCTACAGGCCTGATCCCAGTCACACTGACAAATGTCAGGTATAGCTCTAGACCTTTTCAGCCTGGCAGGCTGCATACCCTTGTTTCAGCCCCAGGGGGAGCCATGTCCTAGAATGTTTCCCATCACTTACTGTCCTATTCGCAAACAACATGTCCTGTGAATGCCTTATCTGCATCAAAGTACTGTGCAATAAAGTCAAGCACTCCTGGCCTTACTTGCAATGAATCTCTAGCTCCTAGGAAGCACTAGACTCCCATAAACGATGATGAATTTGCATCATCAAAGTGCATTTATCCACTCATTCTTTGTATGCACAGAATTCAGAGAATGACAGAATGGTTGAGGTTGGAAGGGACCTCCGGAGGTCATCTGGTCCAACCCTCCTTCAAGAAGGGACACTTGGAGCCAGTCACCTAGGACCATGTCCAGACAGCTTTTGAATATTGCCAAAGATGGAGACTCCCCAGTCTCCCTAAGCAACCTGTGTCAGTACTTAGTCATCCTCACAGCAAAAAATGTTTTTTCTTATGTTTAAGGACTTTCCTGTGTTTGTGTTTGTGCCCATTGCCTCTTGTCCTGCACCACTGAAAAGAGCCTGGTGCCATCCTCTTTGCACCCTCCCTTCAGGTATTGATACACATTGATGAGATTCTCCCCCCTCAAGCCGTCTCTTCTCCAGGCCCAACAGTTCAGCTCTCTCAGCCTCTCCTCATAGGAGACGTGCTCCAGTCCATTCATTGTCTTCACGGCCCTTCACTGGACTGTCTCCAGTATGTTCATGTTTCTGCTATATTGAGGAGAGACCAATGTCCGGTGCTCTCTCCTCATCTACCAGGTCAAATATGGGAGGTGTGGTGGATAAGATGCTCCTGAACAAACTCCTGTTCATGCCAGACAATCTGTCTGCCCACAACGCAGAGTTGCCTACAAGAGAGAGGAGCTTTGAGGGTGGACTTTGGGTGAGCTAGATTGCCCTGGGAGAATAAATGTGGTCTACGGACCCCAGCTGCAGTGATTAACAATATGAAGCTAATAAATAAACGGAATGAAGTTTCATCAGAAACAGTCCTTTATTCTCCCTAAACCTTTAAAACTGTACCTCAGTCATTCCAGCACTAGAAATAAGGCTGAAAAAAGTTTTTGTATATATAATTTCAGGGACTGTTCTTCCTTTTAGAATGACGAACTGCTGCACAAGGAAAACAGATGAAATTATATGACATAAATTTGTGGTTTACAGAAACCAAAACGAGCAATTTGAGTCAATTAGGTGTGTGCTACAAGTCATTCTACTTGTAGAAGTTTTACAAGTGAAATTTTCAGTCTCCTGATACAGTCTATATATTCTGCTGTAACAGTTCAAATCAGTTATGACTTCCTTTTCTAAAACAGTAAAATAAGAATCCCTCAGTCCCCAGCAGCAGCTGCCCAGTATTTCTGCTGCTGTCTGCCACCTCATGTGACCCATCCTCAGCGCAAGCCGTGCACCGGCGATGCAGAGCAGTAGTTTCACAAGAAGCAGAAGACTCCAAACCTCAGCAAAACCGTTCAGCTGTGTGTGCCCTGGACTTACAGCTGTGGAACATGTTGGGAGAGCAGCAAAACATTGCAATTCCTCTACGGGATATCAAGGGATCCTTTATCTTGCTACAACCATTCATAGGCCCCTATCACTTTCAGATGATGGCAGAAAATCGTTGGCACTAAAGTCCCTACTGTCCAGCAATGACAAAGAAAACGTCACCATGTATCAATTGTCTTGTAGCAATTGTCACTGAGCACAGACAACATGCAAAGTGCACTGCCATTCCAATTATTAAAAGGTCTCTTAGTCCAACCTGGTTTTCCCGAAGGTAATTGATATCAATTTATTTATCTAGTTTTTCCTAATTACAAGAAGAAGAAAAAATGTCTTAGTGAGATGCGTTGGCCTTTCATAGTGTTTTCAGGGGAAAAAATCCCCAGCAAAGTAGACAAAATATGTTTCTGTAGGAGAATGTGATAAGTCATTCTCTATTGATTTTAAAACTCCGCATGAGGAAAGTTTTGCAGTGTTTAAAATGAGATTGGAAAGTGAATGCATTGGATTTTTTTTATCTGTATTATCAAAGTCTAGGGTTGGTTTTGATTCAGTCTTTTTTTTTTCCTGATTAAATGTTTCATGTTGTAATGTAATAGAATTAATAAGATCTGATACACTGACTTTTAATGAAATTTCATTTTTCAAAAATAGGCACATAAAAATGTCTCCATAATAAACTTAATTAGAGAAAATAGAAGATTGTATTATTTCATCATTAATACAAAGAGATGGATAATTAGGAGGATGCGGTATGCATATTGAGTGAAATCAGCTCTCCTGCAGGAGGCTGGAGTACACAGGCCTTTTGTGCGAAGTTATTCAAGCCAAGGAATGGGACTCCAAGCCCCATCACTAGCAGGCTTGCTGAGCATATACTACTCAATACTCTTCACAAGTACTTTTCAAACTCAATGTTCTACTGCCTCTCTCCTGTGCTTTTTTCTATCTTTTTTTTTTCTTTTGGTGATCTGATGCAGTTTCTCTGTAGCTTAAATATCTTTGTACTAGCCATTTTGCTCCAGTTCCTACTGAAAAAAGCCCAAAATATGCTGCATTTTCCATAGTCATTCAGGCTCCCTTCCTGTTCCTTAGCCTTTGACTAAGCCTCTGCTTTCTTGGTTTCAGTAATTTTCCTGACATTTTTCTTCATTTTCTTCTGTACTAGTATATCTTCATGTGCCTCAACAATGTTATTGTCAAGGTCTTATTTCATTATATAACTCCTGCTTACATCAGTTGATACACTGCACATGCCAATATTTTTATTAACCAGATTTTACCAAGGAAACAGCAAAAATCCTCTATTTAGCCTGAAACCACTTTATTTGTGAATGTAGTATAAACTGTATTATTCAAAATACTGTGTTGATGACTGAACCAGTTTCAGTTTTGCTGGAGCATGGAGCGAATTAATTTTCTGATGCAATCAGAATGAAAGGTAGTTTTTCAGCTGTTTAGGGTGAAATTCACTCCTGTTCACAGGGTCTGTACAAGGACCTCATTTATGTTTAGCTGATGCATGAGACCTTGTATGGGTACTCTACATTGACGGAAATTTATAGAGCTGATTTGTTCAGTCTATTATATTAGTACTGTTCTGAATAGGCTAAAGCTCTCATTGGTGGATTTCCCCTGTAATTCTGTTCTTTTTACCCTGTTACCAATTTAATGATGGGTATTAAATTAGTCCTGTCAAGGATGGTAGCTTCCAAACCTGTCCTAAAATACTGCTAACTTGTTTAAAAATTTCAGCCAATATATTTTAAAATTAATGTTCTAAATGATGCTTATATTGAAAATGAAGATTCTCAGTGACCAACATTTATAAGAAACTATATAATAATAAAGTAGTGTAAAAGGACTTAGAGGAAAAGTAGCTAATAAAACATTTGCATTTCAAGCCTACAAACAACAATGGTATTTTGAGAAGTATTACTCACCATTCTTCCAAGTCAAGGTGCCCAAGGTGACTTCTAAAATCAGTTGAAATCAGTTTTTCTGATGGATCTGGCATGATTTGGTTTTCCACTGTGAAATGTCTGTCATGTAGTGGGATTTTTTTATGTGTATTTTGGGTAGGATATTGCTTATTTTGTTTTTAAACAATAGTTTCTATTCCAGGCAGCTGCAATAAAGCAGCATGCGGTACCCCTTTTTACAAAACCTGGACTGACAACTGTTGTTCATGGAAGCACAAGGAACCAAAGCTAACTTCAAATGTCAATGAAACATATTCCTGACTATGTATTCCCAGAGTCAGGATTTTAAAAATGAGCCTCTGTTCCACCCTGTCACTCGTGTTTTCTGTAGATGTGACCATGCCCTTACTCCCCAAACCATCTGCAGCAGTGCAGCTCCACCAGCCCTCCACAGGCTGTGTCAAAATCTTATCAGTGTTTTAAGATCAAATTAGTATTTCCCCATTTAAAATTCTGACACTGTGAAAAGGGCATTTTTCCAACTGAAGATTACTGCTGTGAGTTGTTCCTAACTACTAAAAAATTATTTATTTTGTCATTGTTCCTCATCAGACACCTCATGACAGTGGGTCTGGCGTCCAAGTTCAGACCAAGACTGGTTGTACCTGACTAGCAGCCTCAGTGATCAAATGTTTGTAAAGAAACTTCTGCTGGGAAGGTGTCTGCCTGTTAATCTGTGAGTTCATTTCAGGCCAGCCTGGTCTTGCTGTATTTGGTAGTGGCCTCAAGGTCTAGCCGCAGTCTCTGCTTCAAAACTCTCCACAGCTCCGTGCGCTGCTTGGTGTTCCCATCACTTCCACCTCCTTCATGGTCAGCAGAAACGTACCACTAATCCTGCTTCCCAACAATGAATTATGTCCCTCATACACACCCAGAAGCCTGATTCCTGCAATAGGTTCTGCCATGAGGAATCACAGCTGGAGGCAAGCTCTGAGGTCTCTGACTACCTGCTTGGAGCTCCCAGGAGCCTCTCTCCCCAAATGATATCCCCTCTTGAAGATCCCTCTCTTTCCATGGGTGCTGTGTAGGGTAAGCCAGGCATCTTGCTCCAGGCCCTGAATGCCACTGCAGAGGTCATATATCTGGAAAGCAGGCATCACGGCAAGTATTCAGACCTCCCAAATGTAGGCACTTTAATTATCAGCTACGTCTTCAGTCAGTGTTAATGTGTGGCCTCCTACAGGAGGAGCGGCAGATGTGAGATGGCTCCCAGGCTGCGTCAGCCAACCTGCTCTAACCACTCGCCAGGGCAGAGCCACAGCCAGAGTGGGTGAGCTGCCTGAGTTAGGGACAGTTCAATGCAGTGGTACCAGGACCCGCTTCTTCGTTTCAAAGCATGCCAGTCATTTCTGAAGTGTGGTCCCTCATTCTGATGCGGTGCTTGGTTTTTACCTCAACATTAATGGTGGCCTCCGGACTGTATCCATCCCAAGATAGAAACGAAAGATGGAAAGGCTAAATAATGCTTTGGAAGTGTCCCCAGATCTCTCCTTTAACCTTAGAAGGAGTCTAGCTGAATAGCTTTGATTAGATGTCTGATTTTAGATGATGAGATTTAGATGAGTCACACGCTACGAAAAGACAACATTTGCTCTCTCCATGTGTGGTAGTTTTCTTCACAGCTTCTGGAGTCAGTCTCATATGATTTCCCACTCTGAACTTAGATCAAGATTCCCCATCTTTTTGGACACCCATTTGTAGTTCCCTTGCATCCAAAATGGAATAAGTAGGTCCCAACAGTCACCAATAAAATCGCTGTTAACAACCCATTTTATGCAGATTTTGAACTCTTGGGGAAAGACTGGGGCAATGGAGGCTACCACTGCAGGCCAAGATGCCCCAGCTTTTCTTCAGCATTTAGAAGCACAAGTCTACCCTACCTGGCTACAAAGCATAATTCAATTAGCATTATCCCTTAAATGCCTGTCTACTGTTATCCAAACTTATTCCCTGTTTACTCCTGTGATCCCCTTTATAGATGCATTTCCTATTGCCATCAGTCTCTATCTTTTTATGTCATTTTACTTCTCTGCTAGAAGCCATATAATTCTTATCAGCTCCCATAGTACATCATCCAATCCTCCTTTATTTTATATTGTATGTTGCTATCAATATTCCATTCTTATATATTTTTTAATCTCACACAAGAATATTGTATCATCTTTACTTTGCTCTGATAAAAGAAATGTAATATTTGGTATGGAAACTACTCTGTAATCCACATGAATATACAAGAGATTTGTTTTCTGTATTGAAAAGAGGTCTTTTTTTACAGTATCTTTAAATCAGAAAAGACATTACATTTTTTTAACATGTTTTCTCCTTAAAGGATGAATTTAGTGCTCATGAAAGCTGCCACATTGACAGCTCTGAGAAAAGAAGCCTATTTAATTGGCCATGGAAAAGATAAGTAGCAGCAGTGTAAGCTTCCTAGGCTGCTTATGCATTCACCTGGAAAGATCTATGATCCTGCTCCGGTTCAAGTCAATGGCAAAATTCCCTCAAACTTGGTACTTCATTTGGCTTCTGAGTCTGCCCATGGAAATAATCCTTATGGCAATGGTAGATGTGCTGCCTTCTTAAAATTCTTCTCCAACTGGAGATACTGTGAATTTGTTCTGAGAACTGAGCATCTTTCACATTGCCGCATTTCTGGCTGCTATCGGTCTATGCCAGATTCACATCAGTGACATAGAGAAAAGAGGGGGTATAGGTCTTTGCTGCTCTCTTAAGCCCCCTGATGATATTAAAACTGTGATGTTATTAACTGTGTGTGATATATTACAAATCTCCTTCAAAGTCACATTTTAGCTGTAAAAGGAGTGAGAGACTTTATCAATAAATAGGTGGTATGGTGTTTACCACTGTGGTTTCTAAATGTTATGCCCAGAAGAAATCTTATTTTATAAACAGATGGATCCTTTTTACTTGATTCACTAATGCTTTACAATTAACTAATTAACAGGTTTATTGCCAAAATTAGCAATAAAACGTGTTCAGGAGTTTTGACCAAAGCAGTCTTTGGCAATTACATAGATACAAAACAATCTGCATGATAGTTTGAGGCTAAATGTTCCTCAGATCAGAATTTAACCTGCTGTTTTCAAATAAAAGTTGACAAATAGGAAACCAAACCCTGCAGATTTTCTCAACCATTTCATATTTGAGAGCTTCAGCCTTAATTAGTATTAATTACAGGTAACACAACAAAAGTTTGAAGGGCTGATTATGCATTTTCTAGACAAACAAACCAGTTTAATGTCCCACACTTTGATGGACTAGCTTCTTTCAGGCTCTTCTAATATAGTTCTGGGTCAGGAATCATTGTGCTTTTCATGCTATAAATAATATTTGGTTTTAAAGGGCATGATATCATATAGAAATATAGAGCACAAAGGATGTGTAAAATCTGATTAGTTAATATTACTGCAGATCAGGAAGAGAAGGATGAATTTTCATAAAAATAGACTACGTACTTTTGAGTAATCAAAGGCACAATTCCTATGTAAAAATATGTCCCTTTCAACTTGACACCCCAAAATGCAAATGAACAAAACCCACAGGATCTGATTTTTAAAAATTCTTACACATTCATATTGTAGATTTCTCTCTAGAATTGATTAATAGATGGGGACCAGTGATTCCCTTGCTCCTGACCATGAAGGTTTCAAATTAAAACATATATGAAAATACAAGATACAGTTAAGGCAAGTCATAGTCAAGTCAGGAAGAGAGTACTTTGCAAGTATATTGAGTTGGTGTGTGTGTGTCCATCCATACATACCAATTCATAGAATCATAGAATCATAGGATAGTTTGGGTTGGAAGGGACCTTTAAAGGTCATCTAGTCCAACCACCCTGCAATGAGCAGGGACATCTTCAACTAGATCAGGTTGCTCAAAGCCTCGCCCAACCTGACCTTGAATGTTTCCAGGGGTGGGGATGTACCACCTCTCTGGACAACCTGTTCCAGTGTTTCATCACCCTAAGCATAAAACATGTCTTCCTTATATTGAGTCTAAATCTTCCCTCTTTCAATTTAAAAACCATTAGCCCTTGTCTTATTGCAACAGGCCCTGATAAAAAGTTTGTCTCCATCTTTCTTATAAGCCACCTGTAAGTACTGGAAGGCCGCAATAAGGTCTCCTTGGGGCCTTGTCTTCTCCAGGGTGAACAACCCCAACTCTCTCATAGGAGAGGTGCTCCAGTCATCTGACCATTTTGTGGCCCTCCTCTGGACCCACTCCAACAGGTCCGTGTCCTTCTCATGTTGGGGTCCCAGAGCTGGATGCAGTACTCCAGGTGGGATCTCACCAGAGCAGAGTAGAGGAGCAGAATCACCTCCCTCCACCTGCTGGCCACGCTTCTTTTGATGCTGCCTGGGATACAGTTGGCCTTCTGGGCTGTGATCGCACATTGCTGGCTCATGTCCAACTTCTCATCCACCATTCAGTATTGATTTACTATACTATAGAGTGTGACCCATTATGCTTTCTTCTTGATATCACATCTTGCAAACTGTTTATATTTTTCTTTTTGGACAAGATCTGCCTGCTGAAGGTAACACTTAAACTGATATTGTCTTTTACAGAACACTCAATTTTTAGTAGAATGGACAGAGGATTAAGTGCGTAACTCTATTACCAAGAAAGGAAGTTTTTGAATTCCATTTACTAAAGACTACAAAAATATATAATATTATTTCCTCCCAGTTTCTAACCAAGATTTACTGGACTGTTAAAATTCCTGGCAAGCAAAACTGCCCTGTAAGTGACCAGGAGAATAAAATATTAATTTTCTTTTTGAATAATGATATAAACACTATAATATGGATTTATTAAGACATGACTAGTTATTTATTTGAATAAGATATCAATACTGGAAAGTTTGTTTGGTCTAGGAAGTTTGTTAAATTTAGCTAATGTCTTAAATGAACGTTAGTGTAATTTTTTCTGACAACTGCATTTTATTTCATTGTTATGCTAATTTTTATTCATTTCAAAAGGACTGCTCTTTTTCTGACTCATAGTTATGTGAATGAAATATAGACATACATTCAGATTGGTTTTGAAGATAGTCCTTAATTTTATATTTAACAGTGTTAATATATTTGTTTATCTTACTGTGTATGGTATGTTGCACTTTTTAAGAAGTACATTGTATTATGGATTCATTTAATGAACTGAAGCATATTTGCAGTAATTTATTCACAATGGGCCTCTTGTGTTTGTGTGTATTTGAGAAGGACTCTGCATGAGAGGTCATAAAGATTGGGGAAGTTTCAAATTGCTTTCGATTGCTGGAAGTTTGTTTCTTTAATGTTACTAGCATATACACTGTTCAGAATATTTTATAGAGAACTTATGTACTAAAAGGCAAAATTTCAATTTATATCTGTTTTCTTTTAACTGGTGGATGTTATCATTCCTTGAGAAAGGAGTGTTATAATAATAGAAACACTGAAAGATTTAAATATAGCAGAACTAGTGGACAGTGCTATAATATACAATTTATCCTATTTGATACTTGTTAACAAGGGCAGTGATCCATGAAAAAGATTCTTCTTGGAGTTTTTGCGTCTGAGTTTAAATTAATGGTTTGGGAGTAGAGTCTATTACTCTGTGCTGTATAGCTAGCAATCGTTTAAATTCAACACAAACTACACACAGACTGGGGTTCTCAAGGTGCTAGTTATGGTTGTGATTGGCAACCAATCATTTCTTTCTCATTTTCATTACAATATATCATCAGAAATACAAGTTTGTAAGATGCTTCTTCTGTTTACCATATATTTGATATTCATGTCCTGAACTTCAGGGGGAAAAAAAAGAAAGAGTAACTTAGTAATACTACTACCTTTTCCAAATATGAAGTAAGTACATACATTAGTTTTCAATCTATCTGACCTTTAAGGATTAGTACAGGAGAAACAGACATCAGCAAACAGCATCTGAACCTTTAGGGACAGTTGATGTAATCATATGCCGGCACGGCCTACACAGCAGTATAGTGATTCCCAAGAATAATAAAGATACTATGTCAGTGAAACAGAAATCATAGAATGATGATCTGAGGATCAGCAAGAAGGAAGATTTTGACCTTGAAGAGGTTTAAGAGTGCATTCTGAACAACTATCTGGGACATAATTAAAGGCATTTTAACATGATAAGCCCTGAAGAATGCAAACCATCATCTGTGCACACTGAAGAGTAAAAGATATTGCTTTTATAGCTATGGAGCTTATGGTCAGAAGTGATATGAAATATTAGAAGTGTGACAGTCTTATAATAATTTTATACCCATTGTAATAATTTTCATTTGCAGCTTTTTGCCAGTGAATCTATGAAATGGCATTAAGTATTTCTCACTCCAGCTTGCCTTGTAATATTGGAGTGTCTCTGTGGTCTTCCTGTTTTCACATAACTGTATGCATAGAAGTTGCAAGCAAACAGGCATTAAGATGATGTCTGTTATTCAAGCTAACAAAAGAATAAGGAATGAGAGTTCCCAAAGACTTTTTGTTAAGTTTCTATGTGAAGAATGCACTCCCAGGTCTCCCAAAGTCTCTTATAAAAATGCAAGTGTGGTATTTCAAGGGAGAAAATAAATAAGTCTTGTTGACTTCTGCAACCTAATTATTGTCAGAAAATGGAAAGATGAAAAGAAAATATGTAGATGAGGAAACTCAGTACATTTTCTTTTTTCTTCTTCTTCAAACTCTGAAGCAGTCTATCAATGTGCCCTGGACCACATAGAGGGCATGGTGTAAGTTCGCTCTTCTCTAAAAAAAGGATGGACTATGTAATCTACCCTGTGGGTTCCTCACAATGAAATTGAAAACCAGTGATACATTGCACGTGAATTTATCTTCTCCTGAGAAGTATGCATGGGTTCAGAGCCAAGACAAGTCCATGTAGTTGAAACAGGGGTAAGTGCTTTTATTATTACCGGGGAAGTGCCATAGCTTGCCTGCCTGTTTATGATTGATAGCTTTGGCTCTTAAAGTGACTCCCTGAATGCCTCTCTTGCTTTAGTTCAGGAATTATTTCTCACAAGCTATTGTAGTATCTCATTTCTGTATTTAAATTTCACCACTTAGTCTGATGTCTGACTGTGGGGCTAAATCTTAGGCAAAACACTGTACACCTTGCAATTAGAGCATTGCATTGTCTCCTTAGATGGTTGCCTCTTTCTCTAAATACCTTGACTTGACAGAAAATTCATCCTGCACATACTCAATCTAACTATCCTTCTCATAATCATTCTGATTATTTATCTTAATAATCATTATAGCACATTTAGTCTAGATCTGTTCCTCAGTGGGCTTTGACTGCTGGGAGAGATTAGATTTAAAAATGTCACATACCTTTGGTTTTGGAGTATATACAGCAAAGGTGTCCCAAAGTCTGCCTACAGCACAATAAATATATTATTCTCACCATCACTGATCTCACACCTGATGAATGGGTTTTATTTAAACTTTTAGGGACACCAAGTTTTGGGCTAAGAACAAACACAGTAAAGTTAATCTCAAAAGTTTCTTAGAGAGAGGTATAAACCTATAACTTTACGATGGACTTTCTGTGTTTCAGCTGAACTGTGACATTTGATAAGCAACCCAAACCAGCCCGTGATGTCTTAAAAGGACTTATTCTGGATCAGAGAGTGGAAGAGATGTGTAAGATGAACTCATACGGTTATGTTCAGAGATTTGCCAAGGGCCCTGACGCCAAAGACCCCAGTTCTGTTTGGAGCAGGAAAGCCTCGCTTTCTCAGCCTCTCAGGAGCTGCTGCGTCACCCTGATCCAATACAATCAGTGCAGCCAGCGCCACGGGCTTCAGAGGCGATGGGACTGAACCCCGTCTGAGGTGCAAGGTGGGCTCCCTGTGCCCGGGTCTGTGGTGATAGGAGCCATGTAAACAGCTTTCCGTAAACAGAGAGATATTATCAATCCCTCATTTCCCCAAATATGAAATTCAACCCTCTTATGTTTTTAATATTTTTTTTATCAAAATCATACTGGAGATTTATACAACTGCTGCTGTCAAATACTTGTAAAAGCCTCAAAACTGCATGACATCATCCAAACATTTACTGTGTGCAGGCTGCTCTGAAATGAAAGCTGCCGCCTTCATTTGCACCCACTAGGAATCTCCAAATTGAGTCACTCCCCTAAAATGTATAATGCATTCCTAAGATGCTAAATTAATCTGAAAGATACTGTAGAGTCTTGCATATAGATAAACTGCCACAAGTGTAATGTAACAACTATAGTAGTCCCTCTGAGATGAGAAAGATTACTTCCCTCCATCAGTTTTTTATTGTTCTCTGCTGATAAGGCCTCTACTACCCTTAGGGTACTTCTCTTCTGTTTAACCAAGAATGAAGAAAGCTATTTTTATCACTGAACAATATTTAGTTCTGTATAAAAATCTTTCATTTTTTGACATGTTTGTAATGCTTTGAGCTTAATGCCTCAGAGAAAGACTAGCTGTTCTCAGTGTATCCATTCGTGGCACTCAACAGAAACTTTTTGATTTCCTTTGTTTATTAATCTTCACATCTATGCTCTGCTTTATACTGAGTGTGTAACAGCATTCATAGCTTTTATTTATGTCCATATTAGCCTCAACACTGATATACATTGCTAATTAAAGATGTACAGCATTTATTTGATGCCATGAAAAATGCACTGACAGTTTCCTGCCTTGTAAACTGGAAGGCTAGAAGACATTTAATCACATTAAGGGTGACAGTGAGAGTTTGCCTCCTTCACATGGGTTTCCAGTAACTACAGAGAAGTAGGGGGAAAGCGCAGTATTTATTTTCCACATAAATGTTTTTCAGAATTTAAACTCCATTCAAAGTGAGAAATTTTTGGAGAAAAAAAAATCTTCAACAGTCCTGTTTTATGCTTTCAGTTCACTCCCCTCCTTCAGAAAAAGGCTAACAGTTTCAGACTGCCTACTGACACTATTAAACAAAATTAAATAAATATTGGTTCAAACGTTGTGCAGCTAAAGAACAGTGGATTTTGTGCCTGTATAGTGCTGCTTACATAAGCACAATGCTAACTACCTCGCAGGCATTGATTTGCATGGTATCTGTGTAAAATGCTCCAGACACAGACAGATTAATGAGCTCCTCTGCATTTAACCACCTTCGCCAATAATTCTGAGGCTTAGAGGGAAGGAGAGCAGAGGTATCTTCTGATGCAAATCTACGTATTCTCTCAACTCTCTCAAAACTTCAGGCTTTTATATTGAGATCATTATGTACCAATGGCAGGCAAACAGCAGTGGCCTCACTTTACTGAGTTTTATTCTGCATTTCATTTATTTTTACTATACTACATCTCTGTTGCGGCTTTTAGTAAAATGGAGTCTGAGGCTTACTAGGTCCTGGCTACATCAGTGAAAAGACAGCAGACATTATTATAGGTTACAATAAAAATAATGTTTCTAATATTTTTTGCTTCCTTCTACCAGTTTCCAGGGTTTTGTGGATTTGTGGTTTTTCTGGTTTATTTTTGCTCTGCTAAGAAATCAGTGCTAAAACTCAAATCTGTTATTTGTATATTCTGGTTTATTTAGCCCCACTCGCTCTCAAAAAAATGCACATCCCATCTGTTTTCCAAGAATGGAATGGAGAGACACCGCAAGAGTTTCCTTGATCAAAAGCCTGTGGCTTCACGTTGCTTTGTACCCAGTAAGCTCAGTCTGGTCTCTTCCACCTCACAACTTCTTTTTTCCTTAGCTTTTTACTTGCAGTAGGATCAACTTAATTTCCAGATCTCTTCCTTTGCTCCCAGGAAAGACCCTCGCAGCTTTGCTTTGAGCCACTTGGATGCCCACCACTTTCAGTTGCTAGTCCAACGACTGGAGCAAGCTCCTTATTTATAAAGCAGGTTGATTGCTCCCTCTGTGGGTAGGAGTGTAGGCATTGAAGAAACCACAATTAAAAATAACAAACTTGAACTATGTGGTGAAAAGGTGTTTTGATTTATTGCGACCTTAGTGACAAAGTACTATCCACATCGGTATCCACTGAAGCTGAAAAATACACCTAAAAATTTTTAAAATTCCAGATAACTTCACTCCAGAAGAAGATCTTAAATGTGATAGAGAAAAAAAAAAATCACAGTCAATCCATCAGTGGTGTTCCATAGATGATCTCATCTGATTTGGGATCCCCAGGTCTTTCAGACAGAGCATCTGAATTTCTGAAAAGATTAGCTCATGTCTTTTAAATGGCATTATAGTAAATTACAAGCATGGTAACAGGCAACTTCACTTTTGAACAATGAAGAAAGAGCGCCTAAATAATTTAGATACTGAAAATTAAAGTGGGATCCAGAAAATAATGTAGGAAACTACATACAGGAAAGCCTTCTGATTTTCTACACCAAAAGAAGATGCACATAATTACATTTAACTAAAAGCCTGCCTAAATCTCCTTGACAGAGAAAATTATCAGTCTTGTGGAAAGCAGATGTCTCATTGATATTGACTGTATTTCTGGTCTGATTTCTTGGCTGAACCTTTTGTACAGATGACATGACGAAACAGCACAGTTCATATGCTCCTTGTAACACTATGCAGAGCTAGACACTTCACAGACCAGTCTAGGAGAACTATGCAGTCTGGTGAAAAGGGTTTGACTTTCACTTTGTTAACCAAGTATCTGTTCACTGATATATGTGAATAATAACTTTCCCATCCTTGAATTAACATTATTCACTAATTTGGAAAAATGTAGGCAATGCAGAACTGAAGAAAAGAATGTAGAAAATGCAACTTTTTAATAACAAAATTTAAACATTAAGGGGTTATTTATATTTGTTTTATTTTTATTTACAACCATCTTTATTAGGAGTAACACCACCACCCTAAACCTTCCAAGAGCAGAATCCATGAAAGGATTTGGTACAATCAGTAAGATAATGACTTAAAACTAGCATGAAAGGGTGTTGCTTAGAATCATAATCAAGGTTTTAAGAAGCATCTCAGTCTCAGGGTGCAAAGGACTTTCTTCTTCTGAAATGAAATGGGAAAGAAATTAGCCTTCTATTTTACAGAGAACATGGAAGGCAAAATAAAATATCACTCTTTATTCTTAAATTCCAGTGCAAGACTGAGATATTGTTCTTAATGTTCTGCCCCGCTCAATGAACCTTCGGGCAGCATTTGTTATGCTTAATAATGTCAAGGAACAAGGAAATTTTAGCTGTAGTAACCATAAAAATGTCTTACGTTCCTTCAAGAATACTCTTTTGGCTTGAGGCTTGCAATCCTCCTGCTGTCTTCATCTGTCTGATCTGAACTTTTTGGGCCAAATTATCCTAAATAGAGCTTTTTGTCAAATGGAATGAACCTGATATACCTGCTCTCATGGATAAGTGAGGGAAGTAGGAAGGCTGCATGACTGCAGCCATCACACCACATCTGCAAGGAGAAAAGAAGACAACAGGGATTGAGTTAAGCAAATTAAGGTGGTTGGATATGACTGAATTACGCAAATTGCAGATCAGCGCTGAACTGAACTGGCTTTATTCAATTGTCTTTTAACTCCTCCCTTTGATTACTTGCTGCTAAACTAGTGGCCTGGAGGGAGTGGAAGCAAAGTCTGTAGATACTTCAAATGTCCTCTTAAATGTGCAACTCCACCAAATAGTGATGGCAGCTACAAAAGTCAAATACAATACATCTAGTTGCAAGAAAATAACAGGAAGCCTCCCTTCTCCCCCCTTTATATGTCATGATCTAATTTAAGATCTGCAAAATAAAATAACTGCCCTGGTACCCTTAGCATCTGGTTCCCACCCATAATGGCTCTTAAGTCTGTTTCCAGCATGAACAGATGATGGATTTTTCTTTCAATGAGGCGATTGTGAGGGGCAAAGAAGGAAAGGCATAAAAGCCATTCAGGGACAGATCGGAATAAGTATAACTGCAATGTTGCCAAATCTACAGAACAGGGAGTAGTTTTCTCCCTCCTCTCCATTAGAAGTTGCAGTTAAGTATATCTACACCTTGTTCATGGCTAGAGCTGAGCCTTGGGCTTTGGCCCTGTGAGCCTCCTGCTTTATCCAAATTAGGACAGAGGCATTCACACCCCTCAGCTCAGAGAGGGAAGCTGGTGCTTCCCAGCCAAGGGCAGTGTCTGCCACGTGAGGCTGTCCCCTGCTTTTCTAATACACAGTCAAATGGGATAAGTGACGCTGCAGATGGCTTATCCTCATTTGCCTGCCTTTGAACAATAAGCGAGGAGCAGAATCATAGTTTAACGGCTGAAGCTGGCTGGTGTTATGACATTACTTTCCCTAGCTCCTATCCAGTGGAGCAGGCCAGTGGAGAAGCAGTCATGCAAGTAGTGAGTGGTCTCAGTGGGATGCCCTCTGCTCACGTTCACTCACCAGAGTTGGATAAAGGCTTGGGTGCGCTCATGTGCTTTATTTCTCACTAGTGCACAGTGTAAGAGAAGTACTCATGCAGCTAGCACTAGCTCAGCTGGGACAAGGCATCTTGTAGCCATATCCCATAGAGAGGTGTTCACCAGTAACGACCTGAACCTCTACTTTCACCAGAGAGCTGGAATTTCTTTAACCTGTGAGCCACAGGGGCCTAATCAGACAATGCATAGGGTGAGACATAACTTAGGCTTATGTCTTCCATTGTGTGAAGATGTGACAAATTCAAGCCCAAGCTCAGCCCCAGAGTATGCAGCACAGATTTCTTTGCTGACCTCTCAGAGGTTCCTCTCAGAGCTGCTCCGCCAGGTCACCTACCTCTTCTCTGAGTCTGTTGTCCAAAGCTGATCAGGTAGGAATCCAAAAACACGAACATGCACCATCTCTTCTTACTTCAGAGAAGGTGATTCCAGTATTAAGGAATGGACATCCTCATATTGTGGCTAAAGCAGTAGTTGTCAGATCCTGCTTTCTACCATCAACGCTAGTCTGGGGGAGTCCCAGAAGTCCTTGCAGGAGTCACTCACATGCTCTGGATCCAGTTGTCCATTTCAGATACTGAAAGTGCATCACTTTTCAGAGTCCTGCTTCTCTACCAGGAGAGACATATTTCCCTCATTCTCTTGCTGTGTCCAAGCTCCATTAGCTAGCTGTAACACCCACCTTCCTTCAGAGATCCCTTCATCTGGGAGAAATGTACTTCTTTCATGCTTATTTCCCAACAGAACTACAGTATCTTTTTCATCATCACCCTGCACTTCAAATTTCAATAAAAATCAAATAAATGTAAATGATACTGACCAAGCTGGTTTTGCCCCAGTGCTCTGTGCCTGACCCTCTGTAACAGAGAGGGCGGTGGGATCAGTCCTTCTCAGTCCTCTGATCCTCTGGCAGTGGGGCGCACTAGCATAATAATGTGGAGACATCAAAATACAGGGGACTGGAATGCTACAGCACGGAGGATACAAAAACAGCGGGAAAGAAAAGAAAGCTGACAAATTAGATTGTGAAGCCTCTTGGGCTTGGTATGTGTCTGCACAGTGTGTAATAGTATTGGGGCACTAAGGATATGAACAATAATAATGAGGGTTTAGTTGATGAGTTGCACAATGGTTAGCTGAAGTAGTACCTTTATTGATTCTTCAAACTTTAATTCTTTCTTTCTAGCTTACTCAGATATCTATTTAGTTGGCATCTGTCTTAACTTCATATATCATTGTAACTGTTTTCTTCCCAGACTGACTGCTACTTAAGGGATAATAGGAGGGATGCTCTGTTTTAGTAGACAATAATATGGTTCCTGCTTGAATCAATTACAAGGCTGAAGGGAACCTGATTATTGCCAGAGAAAATGGGGCATCCCTCCTATTGTGCTTAATATACTAGAAGTGAACCAATAAAGTTGATTTTTTGGATACAAAGTTAATTACATTGAAAAATCAGCTGCAATCCAGCTGATGAATACTGCTTTTAAACACCCAGAAGTATACTCATTTAGGCCTATTATTTCCTATTTGTAGGAATTAGGGTCTCTATAAAGTTAGCTGATCAATTTCATTTTAATTGTTCCTTATTATGGAAAGAAGTATGGAACGAAGATAATACTCATATGCCCACCTCTCAAGGGTGTCTTGAGAATTAACCAGTTAATGCTTTTACAACACTTTTAACATTTACAAGGAAATATAAATGCTATGCATTATTAAGTAATAATTAGTATTAAGCAGGAATACCTAAAGAGAGGTTACAGATTGCTTTCTCATGCCCTTTCCAATCCCTGCTACTTATTAGGAGGAATCCCACCTAGTGTGCAGAGAATGCACTGCCTTAGGAAGACAATTTACATCTGCCTCCATTTGTTTCAGTAAATCAAGCCTTCTGGTTCTCCCTTTTTCCACTCACAACTGAGAGGGATGGGTTTACAGGCAATGCAAAATTGCACCTTTAAGCAAGGCTGTGTGTAGGCAAAACATATGCCTGTAAGCCACTAGAGGAGATGGAACATGTTGGAAAACAGGCCAGATGGCTCTTCATTTTATCTTTATGGACTTTCTCCCTTCCAGAATTGGGCCCTTGATAAAGTTGAGATTTTCTGTGACAGCCCGACCAACAAAATATGAAAGGATGACATTTGTGCTGAAAATCTGTTGGTGATGGGAAGGACACACTACAATACCCGACCTACTCAGCTCTCAGGTCCTTCACATATGTGAAAGAAAAACATCTAAGAAAAAATAAGCGGATGTGCTATAGGTATTTACAAGTTCGTAAACTTGCACCTCTGAGTGATGGTGTTGTTCCTGAACTCCACTCAGGGAACACTAGTGACCGTTGCAGGTAGTGTGGAGATGTATGTCAGTCCTGCTGACATATATATAGGTTTGCAAGAAAGGATAAAGACGGACTCACAGGAATTTCATTGCCAATGCTCAGATTTTTAAACCGTACACATGTAAAATAGGGAGATTGCAGGGTGATAAGGGTAAGGATTAACAGGGAGAAGGCCATGATAGTAGTATCATATAATTTTATTCACAAACGTCCTCACTTTTTGAGAGACAGTGTGACAATAACTCTGTGTTGTTTTCTCTGGCTAAGAGTCTGCATTTTTACCATAATTTTATGTAATTTTCCCAGCAATTCAAAGGAAAATACTGCAGACTCTTATGCCACATTTGTTTATATCACAGGAACCAGTCACCTAAGATTTCAATTTGAAGTTAATAAATTCTGTAAGCAGTTACATGATGCTAGAATTGGCAGATAAAGCCATCTCACCCACAGAAAATACCCGCTGTCCCCTTCCAGGGAAGAGTTGTCCTGTTTCAAGGCCTCATGTAAACTAACATGTAGGTTTACATTATTCAGGACGCTAAAGGCCAAATTCCATCCCTAATGAATAGTGAGCAGAGAGTTCCTGCTGCAGCTAGGGAGGAAGGTCAGTCCTTTCCAGGCTACAAAGCACCCGTGCTTCACTCGCTGGTGAGATCTTCCTGTTACCAGGACAGACCTTATTGGACTTATTCTGCAGAGAGATGGAAGAGTTCAGAGTTGCTGTGTTGCATAGTAAAACCTAACTTGGCTATTTGACTGGCAGAGGAATGAGACAATACTCTCCTGCAGGTTATTTTTAACATAATCTGGTTTCCTCAAAAAAATGGAAAGACTCTTGTATCCTTAACTGTCGGTTAATTATATCTTCATTTTTAACCAGGGTTTATCCCATCCACATTATATTTCTGTAATGTGTTTTACATGAGTTTTCAATCCTGCCACATCAAGTGCTCCTCTAATGCAATTCTTCTGCTAGTCAGAAATATTAGTAATTAAATTCTCTCAAATACGCCAGTGTAAAGCAGAGGGAGAACATCCCAATTCTATCAGCACTGGTGTTAATTATTTTAGGCAAGCTGTCATTTATGTTTTCTAAAGTGGATTTTGTTCTTGCAGTCAGGAACATTGCTTAGTGCAGAATTAATTAATCATTATAAATATAAAACCTGCAGTATCAGCTTCTGCGTTCAGTAAGGTTTCAAGAGGCAAGGTTGAAGGAGTCAATAGGCTGCTGTGGGGAATCATGGTTTTTCCATCTGATACAAGGACAATTAAATTATACACTTAATCTTTACAGGAATATATATTTAAAGCATCGTTGCAAAATAATAAAAAAGAAAATTTGATAATTTATTGTGACTGGCAGCTTTTACTAATGCAAAATTTTTTAAAAAATGCTATATAAAACAAGATTAGTGAGGAGGAAACTGAAAAGCTAAGTTTACTATAAATGTGAAGAGTTGTTTTTAAAGGTGTCTTTCTCATTTTAGCTCTTTGGAAAATGGTTGGGTCATTAATTTACTCACCATAGTACAAATGCCAGCATAAAGCACTACAAGCCCACAAGAATAAACAGAAAATAATCCAACCTTGCCTAGAGCACGCTGTGTAAGGACTGAGTGCCAGCACTTGAAACTATGTGGGTGGCTTTGCTAGAAGAGGCCAAGCAGGGCTGACAGCTCAGGAAAACTGGAATTAATGGCAAAATAAACTAAAAACTTAATCTTGCTATTTGGCATAAGTGATGTTGGCATTTTTTTTACCCGCACCCTTATTTTTCGGTCAAAAAGCAATTAAAGCACATTCATTCTCAACATAAAGGGACACGATTTCATTGCCTAAGACATGCACTTACTTTACATCAGCAGAAAATTCGCTGATTATTTTCTCATCCAGAGATCAAAAATATGATGGATGGCCACTAGCCGCTTTACTGAATTGACTGCCACCATCATGTTGCATGTCTCATTGTTTTACAGTCTGGATTTGCTGGCATTTAATCTCCAAAAGCAATGTATAATCTGGGGCTTTGAGGAGGGGAGGGAAATCAAAGCTATCTGAAGAAACACACTCTGAATCTTCTGGCATACGTGTTGACCTCCTATTGAAATTGCACTCTCTACTTTTCAAAGGCACTCTCTTGACATGTAGATTGTACATGATTGAAAGGTATGGGTCTATCTGTACCATAGATAGTATTAATTATGTAAGCTTCCTCAGTTTTATAGTTTATTGTAAAAGATATTATTTTATGATTTGTATCACTACAATTATGTTTCTAATGGGATTTTAATTGATTTTGAATCCAATTAAAAAAATCCCTATTTTTAAAGCACACCTCAGCTGCTGCCACTTTGAATCTGTGCCAAGCTGGCAGACTGTAACTCATTGTGTCGTCATTTAAATGTCTTGCTGCAGTGCTGGATTTAGGGATTTGGAAGTGACCTGCATTTAATACAGTCTCTTAACTTGTAGCAGTTTTAGAACTCAGGGATGCTGAAATCTTCAATAAGCATGCTACTGATGGTCAGTAGGCATCTGGTAGGATTGTGTTATTTTACTTATTCTTGACACTTGTTGAGCTGATAATCTTTTAAAGATGCTTTTATTAAGTAGTGCAATTACTTTCCCAATGCATGCTTTGAGTTTGGTCTTACCTCAAACCTTATTTACCCAGACAAACCCAGGTTTTGATAGACATGCAATTATTCAAATGCAACTCACAAACGTCTGTCTTTATCTTGGACACAGTTGACATCCATGTCCAAATATCCACAAGGTTTGAGGTGAGTACAGATATGGATCATCATTTTTTCCTTTGGGCTCCCTATTGTCATTCTATGTATCTCTCATGTAGCAATTTCCTAACCCTTTTATACTCATGTTGACTGAAAACATGTAGAATTAGAGCTGAGTCAGTTTTAGATAATTATCAGTTATAAGTAGTTATTTTATACATGCAAAAACCTTTCTTAGGAGTTGAGATAACTTCACATAAGCTCATTCAACTATGAATAGGGCATATTACTGCCTTCAGGCTGAAGAAACAGCCTAACAATCATTGAAAACAGTGATTCATCTACGAATATCGTGTCTATTCTGCTATTGCTGATGATGATCTCAGTTCATGTTTCAATCTGTGGAGCTTTCCAGTGCAAGCTTTCCATTAACCCAGAAGATTCTAAAAGGTTAATTAATCACTGACTGGGTCTGAGGGAAATTGCAGTAAACTATTGCCCGAAGGTATTAAAGCGCTCCTTTCGATTGGCTTCAGGCAATATTACCTAATCGTAGGAATGGCTTTAGCCCTCAGGCGGTAGTTCATTGTGGTTGGCCTCAAGTGCAGTCAATAATCTGTATTTGCTATTAGGACTCTGCTGGTAATTGAATTTTGGTTTAGTGGAAGAACCAAGAATTTTAAAGAACAAAAAAACCCCACACCACTTGCTTCATTTTAGGTTCTATAAAAGATCTCTTTTGAGAGCATTCTTGATAACTGTGAAAAAATGAACTTTTAGAATCAGAAGGGAGTATTACCTACACCTGTTTGTGAAAACAAGAATTTGACCTGCTTTCCTCCCTCTTTCTAGATGAGTGCTCTAACCACTAAGCTTTGGGACATTGATTTTTTTTTCCTCTTGAAATTGTTCCACATTTTATAAAACACTCAGATACTAATTAGTGCAAACGCTAGTACCCAACTATCAGGACACACTTTTCTTCAGAGCTGTGTGAGTATCCACATTAGTGAATGAAGAGGATATCAAGCCAGCTAATGAGTCAGCTCCAGGACCGGTATGGTTGTGTCAGTGCAGGGCTGTGCTCAGGCTAATTAGCTCATTTGAAGAGAAGAGCTAATTAACTCTGGAAGAACAGTGAGCAGCTGCTTCTCATATGCAGCTACTATTCCTGCCATACACCTCTGCAGTATCTGTGTAGCTCTGACTCTGCTGTGTAGACCTCTGGATGCAGCATTCCTCAGTGCAGACCTTCCCTCCACTCTGAAAACATAATATGTGGATGGGCTTAACTCCAGTAATCTTATGATTGGTCGTTTTTTAATTCATCCCTTTCATCATTTTATCTCTGCCTTTGCTCATCATACGTACTATACTACTGAAAAGTGTTTAGCAGCACAGTTTCTTGCTGTAAAAGAAATAAAAAATATTTGAGGTGTCAGAAACGGGTGACAGAAGCCATATAACTACACGGACAGGCACAATTTCTAGTGGCCTTTCTGTTGTGAATCAGTGGTATTAGGAACTGCTTAGCTGACATACCCCAACTGTACGGCCAGGCAGACAGGCACGTGGGCAAATGTAGATGTGACTTTTCTGGCAGATATTCTTAGAATTTCCCATTTAAAACTTGTCCTTCTGTTTTCAGATAGCAGCACTAGTATAAAAGATGCAATTCTATCACCCTACAGTTTCTTTTTTTTATACAAGCTCTGAATACAGGCTAATACATCTCCTCTCCCCATGATACGCTAGTGTGTAACCCACTGAATAAAGAATAGCTCCCTATGCAACTGAGCATTATATTATAATGAAGAGACTCAGTTATCAGCTTATTAATATTTCGAAATGAAACAATCGTTCTGAAACAAGAAAAATAAAGAAATATTTCTATCTATTTTGTATTTGAATTAGGGTGTTTCCAGTCCCATTATTGTAAATTAGTTCAATAGAGCTGGCACAAAGTAGGTCCACATAATAAAAAAATGTTAAATTATTACATACGTTAAGTTTCTGGGTACCATTGTTTGCCATAACTCAACTAAACAGGCAAGTGAGACATTTAGACACCTGATGGCAATCTTTCATTAAATTTGATTAAATATGATTTGTGCTTCTTTCTGTATGAGAATGTCTCCAGCATAACAATACAATTAGTTTTGTATAGCACTTTGGTAAAAAAAACCACAAAACGTCTTACAATGAGACACAGAAGGGAGAACTAATGCTTCTTAGATGTGGGTGCAATGGTTCCCAGAAAGACAGCATAGGAAAAAAATGACATGAGCTAAAGAAGTTAGAGGGAAAAAAAGGAGGAATTTTAAAGCAGCAAAGACACTTAAGCATTTTTGCAGCCAGTTAGAGTGAGAACAAACTGGAAGAAAGTAGCAATAGAAGGGAGGAAAAGGTGAGTGAGGTTTATGTTGTGTTAAATGATGCAACATAACCTAATGCCATGCATGGATTGTGTTACTTCAGAGACTTAAACAGATGCTGCTCACTTTTTCTTAGGGCTGACTGGCCATCTAAAAAGGTTTCTTATTGCTATGCCAAGTACGATAAACTTATTTTTGCAAAATGAATTGATCATCTGTGACAAATTCCACCTTTCCTCACTATCTATAGCCATCTTAAATGTACAGAACTTCACAGCAGCTCCATATTTGAGTCTGAGAGGAAGACATGCTGAAGGAAATGTGCATTCAAACCCATTTGGTAGCTGATGTAATAAATAGCAGGCCTGGTGTTTGTCAGTTTATCCATGCCAAAGACTGTGAAATACAGTTCTACAGAGCTTGACAGGAACTTGAAAGAGGGAATCATAATTGTCAGACCCCTTTGGTTCCTGATACAGTTTTGTGGGAGCCAAGGAGAGGCCCAGGGCATGGACTCTAGCTTTTCCTTCCTCTGCATCTGAGGAGCATTTCCACTCTTCCCATGCACTGGGGCCTTGATGGGGGGTAGCTGGATAGTGCATCTGTCTTCCTTCTCTGTCTCCTAGAGAACCCAAACACAATTATTTGCATTGGTCACACTGAAGAGGTACTTTATATGCATACAGTTCTTCTGTCCCCGCCTGAGGGGCTCAAGCACAGCTGGTGAGTAGAGACAGATGGAGGACACGTGAATCCTGAGACAGCCATGGTTCGCTCACCAGACAGTGGTTTCATCTTGCCGATTGTCCAACTGTGGAAGCATATTGTGAGTGCCAGGGGCTGTGGTCACTGAGAAAGAGACTTTGATTAGTTTTCAGGAGGTAGAACAAGAACCTGACACTCTTTTCTTCCTGAAAATGTAGTGCCATCCTAGAAATAGCTTAAAGGAGAGATCTGTTTAGTATTATAAATAACTGTAAGCACAAATGGGCATTTGTTCCTGGACAAAGCTTAGAGTAACTCATTTGTGCTAGAGGAGTCACTTTAGTGTGTTAACTAACGTGAGAGAGATTCAGTCAAAAGTGTTACTTTCTTAAACATCTCTTGGTTTTAAGAAACAACGTGCTTCTGGGGTTGAGCTAAAACCTGTAATTCTGGAAACCTTAAAAAACAAACATCCTGACAGACAGAGGCAAAGGCATGTACCAGCAATTGACATTTTCTTCATAATATACATAATATCTACTCCCCATTGGAATGAACAAAGCATCTCTCTCATTAGTTTTCTACATCTCCCTGAGAGGAAGCAATGGCAGTCTGTTTAAAGCCAAAGTAAGTTTTACCCTTGCTTCCCAGTTCACCCAGCCACAGAGCATTATGTAGCCATTCAGCCATAAGGAGATACCTGGTCATTTGGGAAGTGGGGAGAGGATGTGAAGTGCTACCTCCTCTTTGGTGGTGGAAGTTGGTATTCTTCATCCTTAACACCACCTTAATAGCTGGTGGGCAGTCAAGACTCAGGCAGACTGCCTTGTGTTCAAATCTTCTTTGAATGTTTATCTCTCAGATGTAACACACACATCAATCTTACCTTCCCAAGATCTCTTTTTTATAAGCATACTACTTCCTCATGAAATAGTAATTTTGTTTTGTAGAAGATGAATGAAGTCTGTTGAAGAGACAAGCAAACTAACAAATCAGATGACTTTTGCTCTGACCCTTTGCCTCAGCAAAAAGGCTTACTATAGTCATGGTATAAAAATGTGCTAATGTCACGTTAATGGCTCTACATTCAAGTTTTATTTAGCTCCAGAAAAATCAAAAAGAGGCCATAAAACTCCTGAAACTGTGTTAATAATTGAAATAGGACATTGAGTTTTTGCTGCTAGAAGGGTTACTTGAGCAGTGGATACACTGTGATCTGAGCATAAGGACTGGAATATATAAATTCAGCCCTTAAAAGAACAGAATTTCAAAGGCTAGAGATTATCTAATGTTTCACAAACATTATCTTGAACTCCCACTTAGAACCCCACAGAAATGAAATAAAACAAAACTGTGGGTATCCATGCAATTAATACTTCCCCTCACAAGGAGTGACTGTATTACCCCTGCCCCCTTGCCCTCCAAAAAGTTATAATCAGCCCTTACCCCAAATAAATTTGAAACATCAGGATGGATGTCAAAGGAGATGATACAGCTTATACTTGGGAAAGTAATAATAACAAGTGAGAAATCACCCCATGCAAATTTTAGTCTCCCAACCCCGCTGTGTTTTGGAAGGAGACCTCTAACAAACTTTTACTGCATAGGCCACTTCCCACTCACCTGCTCATGATATTTATTGGCTCCCAATCAGCCACTTTTCTTGGAAGAATATCAGCTGCAGTCGCTTTATCATGGTGAAAGAGAAAATATTTGTTTAACCACAAGCTTAACTTTTAATGGAAAGGCAAATTTTTCAAATATTAGAAATGCAAACAAGACCTGGCCTATTTGGTCTTTTCTCTTGATCTCCGTTGCATTTTGGTACTGTCAGAGATCTTCCTCACCTTTGTCTATCTGGAGTTTTAAAGCAGTCCTGGAGCAGCCTTCTTGCTCAACACCAGGTGTCAATTGGGAGCACCCTCTTTTCACCACTGCAAGCTACAGGGATTAGATAAGCAAGAAACAGAGTCATTAGAAGCATTATGTAATTGCATATACCAGTTATGGGTCTATGGATGAATGACTATTATATTAAAATACTCTTGGCAGGCCGCCTGAGCGGACATACACAGTGGAGGCTGTAGCAGAGATCGAATTTAATTTGCTTTTTTAAACCTTCTTTTGGTTTTTTTGGGGTTGTTGTTGTTGTTTTTATCCCAAGAGATTTAGTTTGTATGAAACTGAAAAGCTGTTACAAAGATTTGGAAACCTAAATCTGCCTCTTCCAGGAAAATTTCTTTTCTTGTAGAGTTTTGAATGATAAGATGATTGAGTTGCCATTTCTGTGATGTTTGATAAGGATTTGAAACCTGGCCTAAAGTGACCCATATAAAAAGAAAGAAAATAGGGACACTGCATCTCTGCTAGAAAAACTGGGGAATCTGATCACCTTATTTGTGACCAAAAGAATATCTTCAGACTATGATATCTATAGGTACAGGGGAGTTGATTTTTTCCAATGATTTCTTTACAGTCAGAGGAAAACAGAGATTCTGTTAGTTAAAAGTTGATCTAAATCCCTTGTTACAGTTATGAAATCTGAATTTTTAAATGAGAAACAATGATTTTATTTAATAAATTTACAGCAATAAGATATTCCTATGCCTAAGGTTGTAAGCACATTCATAGAACTAACAGCATAATAAATACAGTTACACTGAGTCTCTCCAACATTAACATGATCTGCTTCCCAGCTAACCATGTACCTTCTTCAAACCTGTTCAAAACCCTCCATAAGAGGTTTATTTTGTAGTCTGCTGGAATGGAGCATTTCACAGGCAGAGAGGAAATCCTTTGGATAGGCCATACATAATAAGGCAGAGATATGTTAATGATGAGAACATGAAACATAACCATATAAACTCTGGAGGAGAATGTCATTGCAATCAAATATATCACAGTGAACAAGATTCACAAGTACTACAGATGCTTGAAAGATAAAGCTGGAATGTGAACTCTTTCTGAATTTCGGTGTGCAGTAAGAGAAGATTCTTTTACATTCTAATAGTTAAAAAATTCTGGAATATGTGCATTTAGGGAAAACAATTTGTCATTAAAATTTTGTTATTTTGAGCTGGCTTAATTACTGTTGGGGAAGATTCCAAATTTAGGTAATTTTTAAGCATTTTCACTGTGACATCGGAAGTAATGTAATCCCTCATCCCTGCATCACCAAACACTTGACTGCTAACGGAGTGGTCCACATAACATCGTTTCACAGCTTCAACGCTACATGGCACAACTGCTTAACAAGCTCCATAATGTTGGGTCTGAGGGCCAGCCTTTATTCCTTCTGAAGTTCGGTTTTAGTGGGGTCATCTCAGATTCAGCCAACTGTAAATGTTACTGAACTTCTTGAATGACCAGCTTTACAGTTCCTTGATCAGGTTTGTTGTTCCAGAGAGACCAACACCATTTTGCAACTTGCCAGTGAAACAGCAATAGTTTCCATGATACCTTGCCTCCTTCCCTTCCATGTAGAATCATAGAATGGTTGAGGTTGGAAGGGACCTTAAAGATCATCTAGTTCCAACCCCTCTGCCATGGGCAAGGACACCTCCTACTAGACTAGATTGCTCAAAGCCTCATCCAACCCGGCCTTGAACACTTCCAGAGATGGGGCCTCCACAGCTTCCCTGGGCAACCTGTTCCAGTGCCTCACCACTCTCACAGTAAAGAATTTCTTCCTGAAATCTAATCTAAATCTACCCTCTTTCAGTTTAAAACCATTACCCCTCATCCTATCACTACATGCCCTTGTAAAAAGCCCCTCCCCATCTTTCCTGTAGGCCCCCTTTAGGTACTGGAAGGCTGCTATAAGGTCTCTCTGGAGCCTTCTCTTCTCCAGGCTGAACAACCCCAACTCTCTCAGCCTGTCCTCATAGCAGAGATGCTCTAATCCTCTGATCATCTTCGTGGCCCTCTGGACCCACTCCAACAGGTCCACATCCTTCTTATGTTGGGGACTCCAGAGCTGGACACAGTATTCCAGGTGGGGTCTCAGGAGAGCAGAGTAGAGGGGCAGAATCACCTCCCTTGACCTGCTGGCCATGCTTCTTTTGATGCTGCCTGGGATACAGTTGGCCTTCTGGGCTGCGATTGCACATTGCCGGGTCACATTGAGCCTCTCATCTACCAACACCCCCAAGTCCCTCTCCTCAGGACTGGTCTCAGTCCATTCTCCACCCAGCCTATATTTGTGCATGGGATCTCCTCAATCACATGCAGGACCTTGCACTTGGCCTTATTGAACTTCATGAGGTTGGCACAGGCCCACCTCTCAATCCTGTCAAGGTCCCTCTGGATGGCATCCCTTCCCTCCAGAGTGTCAACCACTCCACTTAGCTTGGTGTCATTGGCAAACTTGCTGAGGGTGCACTCAATCCCTACATCCATGTTACCAACAAAGATGTTAAATAGTACCAGTCCCAGTACCAACCCCTGAGGAACACCACTTGTCACTGCATGCCACTTGGACACCGAGCTGCTGACCGCAACTTTTTGAGTGCGACCATCCAGCCAATTCCTTATTCACCAAGTGGTCCATTCATCAAATCCATGTCTCTCCAATTTAGAGACAAGGATATCATGAGGGACAGTGTGAAATGTCTTACATAAGACGAGGTAGATGATGTCTGTTGTTCTCCCCTTATCCACCAAGGCTGTAACCTTGTCGTAGAAGGCCACCAAGTTTGTCAGGCACGATGTGCCCTTAGTGAAGCCATGTTGGCTGCCACCAATCACCTCCTTATTTTCCATGTGCTTTAGCAGAGTTTCCAGGAGGATCTGCTCCATGATCTTGCCGGGCACAGAGGTGCACAGAGGGACACATCCCTTGTGATACCTCAGCAAATGCACCCAGATGCCAAGAGGACCTTCCTTTGTCATCTTAGCAGTTCCTAGCGTCGTTCTCCCCTTTCCTCCACTCTTTTCTGGTTCTCAAACCAGCATCCAGCTCATCCTTCAGAATCTCCAACCATTTCTGTATTTCCTTCACATGTGTAAGGTAGAATGTAAGTGATCCTGAACTGCAGGGGGCTCTGAAGGGCATCCTCAGCAGCACGCTATCGGTAACCCTTGAGTTCTCAGTGAGGATCTGAATTTTGTTAATGTATAATTAGGCATTCCTGTTTAGGCAAGACAGCAATGATTTCAGGTGATATTTGCTCTAATCTTTGATTAACTGTATTAGATGTAACATATAGTTTTGCAAACTGGCTTACTAAGCCTCTTTTTTTGTTGTTTTGTTTTCAGGTGTTTTTTCGGGGCTCTGCTAGCGCGTGATGTATGCTGTCCATGGTTAGGCTGTTGTGTCTTCTCCTTCTACTGCTAATTTAGTTTGTGATCAGCTTGTTATATGTGGGTTTTTTCATATTCGTACTGATTGTGTTACTAATGTTGTGGACCTTGGGGATGAAAGTCAATAACCAAAGTTACCAAAGTAGTTTTTAGAAGGAAAACTTAATTTTATTAACTCAGGAGAGGATGGAATTTGAGCCATGCTGGGATAACATCACACGGTAGGTCACACCCAAAGGCTGACATTATCTCTCAGGAACACACACTCCTGTGGTGACTTATTAATTATATTTAATTGCATGAAAATTAATGACCTTTTTCAGTGACTACTGGGCTACTCTACAGCTGCAAGACAAACTATTCCGTGGTCTTTGAGCAGTTACATGTTTTCACTTTATTTTAATTCACTTTCTACACTTCTAGTATATAACTAACTTAATGTTGGTTATTGCTTACCAGCACCATTGCTTTATGTTTTTGATAAGAATTTTTTTCTGCTATTTTTATTGTATTTATCATCTGTGGCTAAGACCGCGAATTTACCTCATTTACCTTAAAATTCCCCTTGTTTTAAGAAAGGTTTAAAAGCCATTTGCCAAAGTAAGTATCTAAGGGACACAATCCATAATTCTGTTAGTCTCTTGCTTGGGTTAGATTTAGACAATATCAAGACAGCCAAGGTGTTTGTAATCAAAAAGTGAAACAGGCTAATAATGTTGCTGGAAAACAAACTTCAGAACTTGTGTTAAATAGCTATATTAAAAACCTAGTACCTTGCAAAACTAAGCACTAATATTAGAGAACATGGGCTACTGAAATACTAGAAGTGAAAAACCTAAACAATAATATGTATTGCTGGAAGAGTTTCTTAGCTTAGGGACAGATATTTTGATTTTCCATTTGACTTGACAGATCTTGGTCCCTTTTGGGTATTTCTGTACTCTATGATAAACTCACGTACTACATATTCACAGACCTGTGACACTTACTAAACAAATTTAATATTCAAAACTTTTCTATTTTTCATAACCTTTTTGTTGAATATAGAGTGTGGCTGATTTTATGGAGTAACTGTAAAAACCTGGAAGAAATGATGAATGAATCGAGAAAAACTTGCACTGAAGGAATAAGGATGATGCTGTGCTATCACTGCTGAGTGTTATTCATTATACACTATAAGCACTGCTGGAGAATATTTAGTGATGAACACTTAGCAAGCTCAGTATATCTTAAGAGCCTAGAAGAATTAATTTGGGCCTTAAATAACCTTCTGTTAATTTTTAGCACACATTAGACATCTTTCCACTGACAATCAAGCTTTTACAAAAATACTCTTTTCTCAAGTCTTCCAAACATTTCCAACTTTGTAATGAACCTCACTTTTAAAATTATCTCTTCCTGGTAAACACAACGCTAAACACTTAAAAGATCCGATACAGCCTACATACCTATAAAATTTATTCTTTGTAATAATATGGTCTTAAAGTTCTGACTCATAAGAGCATCGTTTTATAGAAAATATAAAAAGTAAAAAGTTTTAAAGGGTGTAGAAAAATGAATTTAAGATATTAACTGCTTATTTTAGCTGTATAACATTTGGTATGCTTTTTAAAAACAGTTAGAGGCTTGATATAGAAGAAGGAGCGAAAAGAACATATTAAATAGAAAAAGTTGTACAAAGTTCAGGCCACTTTTGAATGTTGGTGATTACATATAAAGGTGTATTTGATGACATGTTTAACTTTTCCAGTTTGAAACAACATAACACTATCAAGAGCAAAAATTTGCATAAAACTTTCAGTTTATTACTCATTCACTTCAAAATGGCTGTTTAAAACTCATTTCTTCAGTTGTTTAAGAGGTGACTTAATCAAGTACCTACATGAGGCAGACCTATCTGATAGCAGACAGCACTTCATTCTAGCAGACAAAGCCATAAACCAGTCAAATGGTCGGGAGCTGAATTTCAACAAAAATAAGTCTGACACACTTTCTTAGGAATGAGAATAATTAACTACTGCAACAACTTACGAGAAGCTCTAGTAGATTCTTCACTCTAGAAGACTTTAAATCAGTGTAGAATATCTTTTTTAAAGAACTCCTGTAGTCAAAACAATTGCTGACTAAATGCAGGAATTCTGATGCTCTTTGGCCTATGTTACCTACAAAGTCAGACTAGATTATCATAATAGCCCTTCCTGGGCTTAGAATCTATTAATTCATGCATCTTGGTCTACTTCAGAGGGAAGTTTTATTAAATGCAACCTTTCTCTGTTAATTTTTAATATTTAATTAGAACTCCATCATTCTAGGCCACTGGATACTAGTGAACTGGTTAGTGATAAATTACTTCCTACTGACTAAATTAGCTATGGCACACTCTTCTGTAAGTCAATAAATTTACCATGCGTCAAAAATCTCTCATCAAACACTTTTTTTTTTTCCAAAAAACAGCAGCATCTCTAACTTCTTTGTGCAGGTCTAGAACAGATAGACTTGAATTCTTTTATCTCAGTACCTAACTGTAGCATCTAAATTATGTGTAAAGGTGTATTTCTGTAGTCAGTGGTGGAAGATAAGATTTGAATGAACTTCAGTTTCTCTATCTCTATGGGCGTAGAGCAATTTTAGCTATGCTTCTTATTGGATATATGAATTAGGATTAAATTAAGACTTGAAGACCAGCTACATCACTAGATCTGGAGAGGAAATCAAGAGGAAAATAGATAAAGTGCTTCATCAAATATTTTCTTGAGTATACAAAACTAGTCTTCCTTGTGCTTTTTCCTCTAACAAAATATAATCTGTAAAATGCAGGAGATGTTGCTTCCGTATTCATTACACAATGTTCTTTTAGCTAAAATGATTGTCAGGTCAAACTGATGGTCAAGAAAGATTATTGATCTTTGCAAAATGTGCACACTTAAAGATAAAGAGGATGACCATATTTTCAAACCAGGACTTTCAGTAGGAACAAGAGATTTGCAGAGTTTTATACGGTCATCTCCAAGGTTTTGACTGACATTGCTATAGCTTTACTCCTTGAAAAACTGTACAGCTATCTATGCGAAAACATCAAAATACTACCCTGTCTGGGTCAAAAAAAAAAATCTGAAAAAGTGATGCATAAAGAGGATCTTTGGGTCTTTTAGAAATAATGGGAAATGGAAACTGGACACAACCTTCTGGTTCATCAAGAGCTTTCTACTGAAGGTCAAAAAGTCATATAATGCATTCCAAAGACATGCTCCATTAGTTTATTGTCAGTTTCTGTCTACATCTACTCCTTAGTAGCTTGATTTTTTCAGCCCTCCTGGCTAATACATTGTATCTGGTTATATCTTTAGGAGCTCCTGTGCACGTGTTCTACCATAACTTGCCCTCAGCTGCTGAAGAAAGATTAACTGTTTTCCATTTTCACACAGAAAAACTCTCTTGAAGGTTATGAATCTCATAATAGTTTCCTCATCACGTCCAAAGATCTTTCCTAAACGCTTTACTGTCCTGCACAATTTGGCTTTTCTTGCAGAGCATTACCTTTCTGAGCAGCTACTGCTTGTGTCTGCAGAGAAGGCGAGCTCTTCACCACAAAGAATATACTCATTTTCACATCCTAAATCTGAATTCAGTATATTCTGCCAGATTTCACAAAAGTCCCAGGTGAAGCTCTGCCACCTTAACTGTTTTCCAGAAAGCTGTGTTGTACTTCTAGAGTTCAGCTTTTTGAATTGAAGGCTTTAATTCTCCCTTCCTATTTTATTCCCAACCCCAGGAATAAGTGCACTGTGTTTATTTTATCCCTTCCCTTTGATCAGTGTGAGTCCCATGTTTCAGAGTTATCAAAGTACCATGTCACATGTCAGTCCATAAGGAAGATATCTGACACATCACACGAGCTATACGGCCTATAATAGAAGCATGCATCTTTTTAAATATGGACTATAACAAACGGCAATATTTGACTCATTTTCTTGGGAACACTTCCAATTTTTGAAACTTGACTGTCCAGTATATATGATGTACTCAGGAATGGTGATACCATTCCTTGCAATTCCCCAGCCACATGCTCTTTACCAGGTCCCTCTTTGGGATGTCTCGGATATGTCCTGCCTGCCAGGGTGTGGTGGACAGTGCTGGAGCTAGTGAAATCTTTCCCATTGGGCAAAAAAATGGTTCTTCACCGAGTAATATATATTTTTCTGATTGCCAAAACCTATGATCAAATGAACTCCCTACCCTGAGCATCTTGCAGAATAGAGCAGTGTTTTGAATACTCTTATACCAAGTCAAGCATAAAACCCAGTCAAAGATGTTTTATTTCCTCCTTTTTACTCTCATAAAATGGAAAAATTCTAAACATTATATTCCTGTTTTGCAGTGGACACAAATAATTTGTCACATACTTGCCAGAGAGGGCATCTTCAGTGCAAGGTGCAAGATGTATTTTGAATTAATGCTGCAGCAAAGTACCCAGCATCCCATCGTTAAGAAGAGAATAATTAGGCTGGTTATTTTTGAAAATTCATCTGTTAAGTGAAAATGTAAAGGAACATGAGAAGAACCTTCAGGAGAATGCTTGCCTTGTTACAGGACTTTTAGATTAAAAGATGTAATTGAAAAAATATTTTTATCTAATACGAAAGATAAACCCTAAAACCATTCTTCACAAATCATTTTCATGTATTACTGATCCCATTGGTACATGATAGAAAGACACCTTTATGGAAAAGTAAGTTATTGGAGATAGTATTTATAACTGCCTATTGATGACATACAGTGTTCTATAATGACAGTGCTAAAATTGGCTTTTACTTCCTTAAACCATGATTGTATTGAACCGTGTAACCAGAAAATCACAATGCAGTGATCTTTCTGTACGCTAATCCTTCTATGAGAGCTTAATGACTTGTCTGCTCATCTTGGAGATAATAAACTCCACAATGGAAGAAATAGCTGTCTTGGTGACTTGGCATAAATCATTATTTGTAAAAATGAAAGAAAACCTATACACAGAAGGTAAGCAATGAGATTGCTCACCTTTTTCGTATTAGCTCTGATAATTGGCTTTAAAGCATCTGTAATGCAGTGAATGAATAGATAAAGCAAAAATATAAATAATATCCCAAGGTATAATCAATAAGATCTCCTACATAGTCAGTAAAATCATTGACTATCTTAGAATGACTGACCTTTCCTAAGAAAAAACGTAATATGTGCTTGTAAATACCAGCATCTTGTTCAAGGACCTGAGATAACACAACACATGGAAGAAAACAATGGAGTTTAACAGTTCAATAACTGAAAACTGGGATACTTGTTAAACTTTATTTTTACAGGAAAATGTAAGAGATCTGAGCCTTTTTAAGCAGGAGACTTGAACGTTGTGGGTTATAGGTTTGTGTTTTACAAACACTCTGTAGAAAATAGTGCTTAGGGTACCTCCCAGAGAAAACACATCTGTAATTAATTGAACAAATGCAGCAGAAAGAGCACCTACTCTGTCTGTTAGTAAGAAAGCACAGCCTGTAGAGAAAATTACTCTGGCATGCATGAGTTGTGAGTGCTTGAACACCCATTCAGCCTGAATTCGAACGCCAGAATAAATAAAATTAGTCTGTAAGTTTATTTCCAAACTCAAGAATGAGAAGAAGAGAGTGAAGGGCTCTATTCTTTTTCTTGTGCTACTGGCTCATGGAATAAACAGATCCCAATTTTGGTCCTGTGTATCTTTATTCTTTAAGAGGGAAGAGGGAGGTATCCATCACACAGTGCACAGAGACAGTAATACATATGTGTGTTTAGTCAGGGTCTTGCCTTAGCTTTTGCTTCCCTCTTGCTGCCTGTTATTCTCTTGTTGGAGTTTATCTTAAATTAGAATATAAGCTCTGCAGGACAGGGGCCGTATCTTTATTAGTGTTTACACAGAGCTCAGGCTTTAACCAGAAGATGAAGAAACAGGAAAAGCAGACAAGAATGGAAAAGAGCCAGGGCTGAAAGAATGGAAAATGGGCCCTTTTAGTACTCTACTGGTTAGTGCTTTAGATAACTCAACAGCAAATTTGGTTTGTATTGGCATATTTACAACTCTTTTGTCCTTTGTCAAAGATACCAAGATGTCAAAGAAGACAGGTGGAGGAAATATTAATACAATTCTAAATTATGCAACGAATTTACTTTGGATCCCTTTGTGAAACAGCCTCTCTTCCTAGCAATCCACGCACATTCCTTTCTTGTATAAAAATAATTAGGAAATTTTTTTTCTGGCACTGTAGGTGATCTGTTTCACTTCATATAAATGTATAACTTACAGACTGCTCCTTGTTAATAGCTTGAGTAAAACTGCTTTCTATTAAAAATGGTGATTTAATCTTAAACAGAGTCACTTGACTGATGATGTAAAAATGATGCAGAGAAGCTCAGCTTCTGAAGTCAAAGCAGTTCCCTGGATGGCTGACTGCTTCAGCCTGCATGGGAGGGCAGATAAGCCCTGCAGCAGGGCGAGCTAGCTCAGGTGAAACACCTGGGACAGGTAGATCATCTTACCCACATCCTTAAGCCTTGAGCCACTTGTGCTCTGCCTTGAGCCACTAATGGACCGTAAGCGAGCTACTCTTTTCAGCTGAAGCTTCCAGGAGTAGTTTGGGTTGTAGTATACTACACACACCTCGCTAACACACACTTATTCTGGGGAACATTAAATATGCTCCAGGAAACAAAAATACGCTGTCTCCAAATGGATAGTGTGTATCCTGACATGAAGACCTGAAATTTTCTTTCTTTTATAACTGCTGTGCATGAAGCACCACAGGTTTAGTGGCAGAACGGAAAAGCCTTACCGATGTATATTATTAAAAGAGGGAGGATCTCATCTGAATTTTGAAATAATGAATAAACAGTCTTTATTTCCCTCTCAATATATCTGCATAGTTCCAATTTATGATAATATACTTTACACATAGACTGAGCAAACTCCTTAGTGAACAAAGCACTTGCTCTTCTCTTCAGTAATGGGTTGTAATGAACTTTATGAGTATTTCTGGAGAACATGCTTAAAAAGGTACATATCACGCTGGACATTCTGTGTTTTCTTAGAGTTTATTAAAGGTTATCTTACACTGTGAGTAATGGTTAAAAAATGTTTGTTGCTTAACTAATTGTTGTGTGTAATTAATAATTTAAAGGTTGAGTACTTCCTGTGGATAGTCGCACCACACTTGTTCTGGCATCCATTTTAGTTTCGTGGGTTTGTAATATCCAAAGGCAAAATTTACACTCAAAGAATTTAGTTTCCCAAAATGCCTTTGATTTATTTTCCTCATTTATATTGCCATAGCATTTGAAATGTACCAGGTTGTTATCAAAGTGCTATGGAGGAAATATTCTCTCTATAAAACGCACCATCAAAAGCATCTATCCTGCAAGCTGCTCTTCATGAGAGGACCTTTGTCCCTGAGTGGAGCTCTTTTGAAACACATCCCAGGAATAAGGAACCATCTCTACAGGACTTTTTTTTTTTTAAATGAAGAAGGCTGGGGAAGCAGGAAACATAAATAAGAAAGATTTTATAATTCAGTGATCCTCTACAATTCATCACTACACTATGAAATGCAAGACAGATGATAAATATCTTCAAATATTTGATAAATGCATAAAAATGCAACCACCTAATTCTAATTATTATAATTACCGCAAAAAGCCTATACTTAAAAAGAAGTTATCTGTGGTACAAAATGAAGCAGCCAGGCATGTAATCATCCATAAGATCTTAATTCTACTCCACCTCTGTGCATACACAGGGCTGAAAGAGGCAGTTCTCTGCATACAGTTTTGCATATCATAGCACATATATAAGGCCTGCATCAAGGACACTGGAGAACCATAAATTTGACATTCTTAACCCTTCTAGAGCTTGACTTCTATAAACAAATAACAGTTTTTTAATGTAAGTTTTTCATTTAACTGGTAAAAGATTATTTTTTTTTTATTCTCATTAGGTACAATTACAATGTCTTCCCCAAAGCACCTTAAGCATCGCAACAGAGATTTGAAGTGAAGAGCTAGTATATTAAGTCAATCAGCTGCCTATGGAAAGTGACTTCTAGCACAATGGTGCTAGATAAAGAAAGTGATCAGAAAAAAAACACCTATCAAAATGTCTGTGCATTCTGCTCATTCCTGAGCATTTCAAGTACCACGCCTGTTATTTTATCTGCTGTTGTGTTGGTAAGAGTCTAGGTCTAGACCTTTAAAATGTTCACTGTCAAATAGCACTTTTGCAAAATGTTAAATTTTCCCTTAAAAAACAAGTGATGAAAAAACAGAAATTGATACCTGAGCTAAACATGAATGGAATGTTAAAAGACAAAGAAAAGGCAATTCCATAGCTCAAGAATTTTTTTATTGCTGTATTTCAAATACTTGCTACAAACAACACAGATGATAGCTTTCTTAGGAAAGCTTCTTTTTCTTAGCAAAAATCTTTTATAATAAAAATGCTGAGAAATATAAATATGAGTTACTACTATCATTCAGATCTACTGGACTTTGCAATCCAAGTAACACTTTCCTCAATACAGAGATTTTTGTGGTAACCTTAATAAGCAGTCACATAAGGATTTGTAAAAATGTAGGCAATTCACATGTTTCTTAGCTATCTGAAGATACTTAACCTTTAGTTTTGTGTTTTACAACATATTCACAGCATCCATCTATTAACACATGAATTCTAGAAGCTTAGTGATTTATATAATAGTAGAAAAAGAGTTGGGTTTATTTCCAGCAACAATCGTAATTCAGGCCTTGCTCTAGCTGCTTTTCTCTAAGCCTCATTTTTTCCAAAATGCAAAGTGACATACTAACCTTCCTTTACAGATCCCTATAATGGGGAACTGTATGGATGAGAATGCTCTCTTTTCCTGATGCAGTTTTCAGTTTCCTACTCTTTAGCACACACCATCCTCCCCTTACTCATAGCTGCACTGAGCAATCCTCACACCAGGCTGCTGACAAGAGCAGACCACAGCCTCGTTTCAGCTTCCTTTTTTTTTTTTTTTTAAGGTGTAAAATAAGATGATAAATATTTCTTTAGGAAAATGCCTTGCCCTTTCACATAACATTTTTTGTTCCTCTGGCAAATTTCAATTACTCTAGGACCTCAAGTGGGAGCTAGTCAAGATTTTCAAGTTAATATTTGAAAAAAAAAGTGAATTCAGACTGAACATTGATCACAAAGTGCTGCTCCACCACTACGCTGCAAGTAATTCAGGGACACCTTGGAGTCCGTAGTGTGCAGAGCAACTGATGTTTAATAAATTCAGCATAGACCCCTTTTCAGCAATCATCTCTAGGAACCACATCATCAGTTGCATTTGTTTTTATATTAACAATTCCTCAAAACATTACTGAGGCTGATTAAGAAAATATAAGTAAGTAGAATTACTTATTTTCTTGGGCCTTATTACATCAATTTCAGAAACAATTTGTGAAGTATTCAGTACCTAAACTTACCAAGGCTTACCAAGCTATAATCAAGCATCTCTTCACAAGCTTCTGAGAGAGGCAAAATGTATTGCTGAAGCTGGGCCAAAGTGGCCTGGGGGCTAAGATGTTTTATGGCATTGTTCAGGGTCCCTTAGTCAGGAAAGGAAAGTGATGGAGGCAGATGAGGGTATATCCATTCCCAGTGTAGGCAGCTACCTTTTCAAGGACTTCAGGTGGCAGTGCCTAGCAATTATTCTCTAAAACTTTACAAAATATGATAAAGGATGAGTATGTTATACCTCTTCCAAAAATAAGCTGAAAATAGGTCTTAAAATGTACACTAGATGCCCTTTTCCACTCACCTCTACTAAAAAGGTTTGCATTTAGTTTTCACACATTCAATTGCACATCCTAAAATGCTAGTATACTACTTGGAAAACTTCAGCTCAAACCAATTATTTTTTGTGGTTTGATCACTGAATTTAATTTTTTCCTAATGCCAAAGAATACCTACATATGATTATTCAGAATTCTGAAAGAAAACGTAAGTTACAGGAAGACTGAATTAGGTCCAGTTTTTCCAAGATGAGCTTAAAACATAAGATTAATGGCTGTACAAATCTGTTAAATTGTCCTTTGCGTTTCTATATAGATCCCATTATTCCTAGAAAATTTTTCAGGACATTTCAGTTTTTGTCGGAACTAACACAACCTCTCTTATCTACGAAGCTGGAGTTCCCAGCTGTTGGATAGAGGACGTGCTTTTCTTATTACTCTCATCTGGTACTAAATGATAAGAAGGACAACAACACTCCATGTTAAAACTAGCTGTTGCAAAGAAAAGCTCCTATTGTTACATGGGGTGCTGTCAGTTGTTAATATTAATCTCTAAGAATCTAATAAACTAATGAAATCTTTTGCATCATGGCTTATTTTGTATGCTGTTACTTGCAGTACATTGCCAGTAACATGAAGAAAGAGCTTATTTTTCACAATTTAAACATCTTGTAGCATGGTAGTATTCAGCACATGCAAATGAATTGCTTTAAACAATGAGAAATACCGCGCCTCCTGCAAATGAATTGATTCAAACAATGAGAAATACAACACTTCTTGAATGAATCAATTTGCAGAGTACTGCAAAATTCTCAAGTGCTAGTATTTTTAATGAGTCTCACATCATTTGAATAGGAATGTCTAGAAGATGAAGCAAAGCAATCCTTATAACATTCTTTTCCTTTTTTTCCCACTTTTTAATAAATGCTCAATACTTATTGTCAACCAAACTCTCAGATGATGAAAATCCAGTCCATCATCATTAATGCTGTTTTAGAAATGTGATGGTTTTGGTAAACCCAGACACTCACAAAAATCTGTTGGCCGTAATGCTGACTTGCTGACTTTAGTCCTGTCCTCACTCCTTTCCATAAACAGTCCACAGTGCCTGTAATCTGAACTTTCACCTGAGGGAAGTGTGGCTATTTGCTAACCAGATGTGGTTAGTTCTTCTGCAGACTTGCATGTATGTATCCTACTCTCCAAATTGCCATAGGCACATGTTACTGCTGCAATCCAGTCACCCCAGTCTTTCATTTAAAGTTCTGCTACTTCAACCATTTTAAAGTATTTTTAAATCACTCATTGAATCACAATAAAAGTAACAGTATCAGAAAAAAAATGACGAGAAACTATCAGACATTGAAATACCAGTTTGGGACCAGATGTTGATATGAAATGACATGTTAAAAAGCAGTAGATTCTCAGATCCAGTAGTTAAAAATGAGTTTCTGAAAAAAAATAGAAGTGGAAAGTGGGGTTCCAGGAACCACCCTATGAAGCCTTTTGCAACTGTTAGGGATACTGGAAGGTACAGTCATAGAATCATAGAATAGTCTGGGCTGGAAGGGACCCTTAAAGCTAATCTAGTCCAATGCAATGAGCAGGGACAGCTTCAGCTAGATCAGGTTGCTCAGAGCCCCGTCCAACCTGACCTTGAATGTTTCCAGGGATGGGGCATCTATCACCTCTCTGGGCAACCTATGCCACTGTTTTACCATCCTCAGTGTAAAAAATTTCTTCCTTATATCTAGTCTAAATCTACCCTCTTTTAGTTTAAAGCCATTACCCCTTGTCCTATTGCTACAGGCCCTGCTGAAAAGTTTGTCCCCATCTTCCTTATAAGCCTTCTTTAAATAAGCCTCCTTTAAGTAAGCCTCCTTTAAGTACAGAAAGGCCCCAATAAGGTCTCCATGGAGCCTTCCTTGTGTTTATTCCAGAAAGGCAGTTCCTGGATCCCAATATTCAGCAGTTAATGATGTCTGACTGAGAATCACACAGTCATAGTTTTGCTGATTCTTTTATAGTCCAAGACCCTTAAAGATGTTGCTTTTTTCCATCTGATCTCACTGTTACTCAGTGGAAATCCAGCCTCTATCTGTACTCATCAATTAGTGCATCATCACCAGTCACTTCAAGTACAGGTCTTGATTTTGAAAGAAATAAAGTCCTGTCTTAATCTTATCTGATTGAGTAAAATCCTATGTATGTCATGTGTATTGCCAGAAAAAGGAGGATTCCATCTCTTTCAGAATATATAGATGCAATATCTAAGTGAATATGCTAAGTTGGATGTGCGTTTAAAACTCTTGAAAACCTATAGTTTCATTTCTTATGAAAAAAGTTGGGTTTTAAATGTCTCCAAGGGTGAAGTGTCTGGCCAACCTGTTCCAGTGTCTGACCACCATCACAGTGAAAAAAAGTTTTTATGTTTAAATGGGATTTCCTGTATTTCAGTTTGTGCCCATTTCCCCTTGACCTTTCACTGCACACCATTAAGAATCAGTCTCTGTCTTCTATACTTCCTCCATGTCAAGTATTTATAAATACTGACAAGATGCCCCTGAGCCATTTCCTCTCAAGGATGAGCCATTCCAGCTCTTGCAGCCTCTCCCCATATGTCAGATGCTCCAGTCCCTTAGTCATCTCTGTTACCCTTTGTAGGACTAGCTCCACTAAGCCCCTGTCTTTGTTGTAGTGGGGATCCCAGAAGTGGACTCAGCCTTCCAGATGTGTCTCGCCAATGCTGAGCAGAGGGGAAGGATCATCTCCCTTGGTTTGCTGGCAACGCTCTGTCTAATGCAGCCCAGGAGGCTGTTGGCCGCCTTTGCCACAAGGGCACGTTGCTAGCTCAAGATTCTGGAGTTGTTTTTCTTTTTTTTCTGTATCCATGAAAGTGCTTGTGAAAACTGGAATGTAAACGCTGTAATAAAAAGTTTTTCTATAAAAACTATTCACTAGCACCAACTACTATACAGAGGGAGCTGGAGGATTGCAGGGCATATGTTTTTCTCGAGATAGCGAGAAACTGTCCCATTGATTGAACTGATCCACTTGAACATTCATGCTCATTAGTTCCCCAGAGAGCATTCCTCATCCATGTTGAAGTGTTTGGGTGCTGGTGCACAGGCTCGCATGCAAGTACTAGATTTCAAAAGATGCTCAGAGGCTCTGATTTGGAGGTTACCACACTGGCTTAGCTCTTCCGTCGGGTCTCAGATCTGCTCTCCTTGACATCAGGATCAGGTGCTATGCTTTTGCTGATGTTGATAGATAATTTGTAAATTGTGTTGTCAACACAACATTTAATCTGCTCCAAACAGCTCATAAACAAACCTTTGATTAATTCTTCCAGTCTGTGTCTTCTGGACAGGATTTACAGCGTTCTACTTGTTTGGATGAAAAATAGAGAGAGACAAGCTGTCACCACTGAGAAAAAGAGTATTTTTTTCCTTCACTTTGTAGCTTAAGAATCATTTTATCATTACTTTACTGCATGAAAATGGCAGAAGATTTAAATTTGTGACTGATGATGCAGAAGCTGTAAAACTTGAAGGACTCAAGAGTGTTCATACCAAATTACCACAACTACACACATTTTAGGCCAGGAACATCCAGTTCACAGTGCAATAGAAACTTGGAAGCATTATTCCATGATCAATGCATAGGATGATGTTAGCCAATGACATTTGAAAGAGCTGTTTATTTATAGCCTCAGCTGAACATTGCAACACAGCTGGAGGAAAAAAATGAGTAATTTCAAAGACAAATAATTCAGAAGGAGATCTGTTGGGGGTGGGGATACTAAGTTTACTGTGTCCAGATACTTAATAGCATTAAAACAAAGAATCTGAAGGAGTAAGGCTTACTGTACTGACCTTGTCTTTTGTTATCACATTAAATTTAACTCACAGCTCAGAAGATTGTGTTAGTTTGGCTTTGAAATATTTTTCGTTTATGTGTGCCTTTGAATCAGCACACTACTACCTCCGTTGATTTAGTCCAGTCAAGATGTATGTATAGTTCTGAAGCACTGTTTACGTAAGGTTCTTATATCACCCTCAAGCACAGCTACCATCCAACAACTTGAATTTGAAAATTAGAAACTGAATGCCACTAGAATAAAATTCAATTCCTATCAAAATGATTATGATACAACATATACAAGCAGTTTGTGGCTGATATGAAAAGATTAAAGCAAATAGCTATCTATTAATTTCAGGAGTATCAGAAATGTAAATAAGAACCTGACATACCAATTCCTTTTTGAATGCCAGCTAGTTTCTGTCATCCAGCTCTCTCTTGGATAAAATACACTTTTGCAATCTGCATTTCTGAGTTTGCTTATTTGCAGCTTTAAAGACAATCTTGCTCTGCTTTTTTCTTTTTATTTATTTTTTATACTGCACCTTCTGGGTTTAAAAAAAATACAACAAAACTTCTTTTTGTAATTTCTTATTTTGGCACATGCATTAAACTTCATCATGTAAAAGTGAAAAGTCTTTTCCTAGGGAAGGATAGCAATAGATTGATGCTTGTAGATAGTTTGTATATAACACCCAGGGTAATACTAATCCAAATATAGAAAGTAATTACACTGACCTTGATATCTGTCATCATTATCTTGCTTATAGCACAAATGTTTTGCTAAGAATGTCATCAAAACCATAGTTTTAGATCTTTTTTCAGTAAGAAACTCCTTCTAATCATCACTCTACAAATATTGTGGTTCTAAGCATACAAAAGTATCAGTGTATCTAATCGCCATAATTGTTCCAAGAGAGAATTAAGATAAACCTCCTTCACAGACTTCGTTCCAATGGCTTTCATGTAGTTCTTGCAGTGTCAAAGCATTTCAAAACACTGTTTTGTAGAAGATTATCTCGTACCTGGGGAAAAAGAAAGGAGAACAAAAAGAATTATTTTAGGGAGTTAAAACACCTGAAGTGCACTTCATTCTTTCATAGGAAAAGATGTCAGAAATTGACAAAACACCCTAATGTTTCCCAACTTGTAGGAGACATTTCTGGTATACAAGGTACATACCAGCAGCATGGCTAAATGTAACACTAGCCCCTGAGAAACAAGCAGCTCATACATCCACACAAAGAGAATAACACAGAGTGATTTTCAATCTTCTGAGAACAGCAGTGGACTATTGGGCTTATTTCATGATTATAAAAGCCTCATAATCTATGATTGCTGCAAGCAGAAGTGATTTATTGGAGTACTCTCACATATATGAGATAAACCTATAACTTGCTGGCAGCTATTTTTTTTAAAGGAGGGTATTAAAGGAAAGGCCAACAGCTTGCTTACTTTGTAGCCTCAGAAAGCGATGATTTGCGGCTCCAAAATATCAGTTTTGATGAATAGTTGTGGTGAAATTATAACCGCTGTTGTACAATGAGATAAACTTTCACCTCCATGAGGAAAATATAGATTACAAAAACTGATTGTAAACAATCGATGCTTTATATTCTTCTTCCCTAACTGAGCAATTTTTGAATTTATGCCAGTCCGACAAATGCATTAATAATGTTTAGCCACTAGGTATTTGTGAAAGAAATTGGAAATTGTTTTTAATTTGTTAGTCTGGTGAAGCGATAACACACTGATCCAAGAAGCAGGAAAAAGTGGTAGTACGTGTTTGCTATTTTTATACATAAACATAGAAACACACATACAAATGTGTGTCCTTTTACATATATACACACTCTCCCACACCAAAGAAGATAAGTAAGGCAAATATAGAGAAGAAAACCATCATCAGTTTCTAAGACATAAGGAAGGAAAGTAACATAAAAACAGAAGAGTCTCCAATGAGTTGTGAAGCTCATTTTCTAAGTATCACGGGCATTTTAAACATTCCTTTTGTATATGTTACGTAATTTAAGTTAGTCTTATTTTATGTTCTTATTGAGTTTTCTTCAGTTACCTCATCTGTAAAATACCGTGTAAACCACACTCCCTATTTGCTCTGTATAATCCATGGGATGAGGTCTGGAAGGGAAATTTATTATAAATAATGTAGTGAGCTGCCTTTTAAAAGCCTTGTTCTATTCACCTGAGGTTGTTCACTTTGATTTCAGAATCAGTGAAAGGCTCACATACTACAGAAATAAAGAAATGGGTAATGAAGAGAAGAAAATCAGAAGAACTACAGATAACTGCTTGAACATGACTCAGTTTTGCCAAACCTGAAGACAAGATGTGACGTGTTACACAACTCGGATGAGAGCATCTTCTTCTTCATGCAGAAAATTTAAAATGCTTTGAGATGCCTTCTTCTAGGGTTAATAAGTCTATGGCCTCACATGCATAAGTTCTACTGCCAATTTGAATTCCCCCATTAAAAAGGCAGGATACCGTATAGTTGTGGAGTATAGGTAAGCTGGGGACTGAAATAAACAAGGCGTGTTTGAGAGCTAAGTCCCCAAAGACAGTATCCTTGAAAGAAAGAGTGGTGACTAGTGAAAAAAATAAAAAGCCAAGCAAAAGCCTTAGATATGTTTTATGTATTGGGACGTAGTACTTAAATGATCATATATATGGAGCAGAAGAGTTATATACACGGAAAAGTTAAAGTAGGATGTGAGCTGGCAACAAATTTTCTGTGTAGAAGCAGTGCTCGCTAGGTGTGAGACAGGTTTCACCAGTGCCAAGGCTGTGCAAGTTTTGCTATCTTGTTAATAGGAAAAGGCAAAAAAAAAAAAAAAAAATTCTTTCTCTCCCTTTCCCCTTCACCAGGGTCCTTCAAAGTTTTTGTACCTTACAGAGCATATGTTCATTTGATATAAGATCTGTCACAATCCCTCTATAGACGAATATAATGCAGAATAGCTATTTATTCTTAGATGTTATATTCCAAGCATATAGTGTTTGGCAGTGATTCAGCTACCTGATCAGAGATGTCTAATACCATTTGACACATCCTGGGTTAGCTGCAATATCTTCATGGACCTGGTAGGTAGGACCCACGACTCATGGAAGACCTGCACCTTTCTGGACTGACAGATAAAACCATCTTAAATGTCACTCTATGCCTATGTTTGCACAACTGGATTGCACCCCTAATTCTGAATTAGTTTAATTTAAAAGAATAAACCTTTTTTTTCAAGAGTGTTCAAGTTGACCTGGGTTCACTATCCTTTTTATTCTTCATTGAAGAAGGTCTTGGTGCCAACTCTTTTATGTAGATTGATTGAGTGGTTTCAGTATTTACCAAGGAAATTTGAAAGCCCAGTTGTCCCTGCTACATGATGGGTTTCAAATTCACCTCTTACTTCTCAGAGGAGGACTTCTCAGCTGCAGACCATAAGATATTTGGAATAGGAGACTCACAAGGCTTCCTCCTCCTCTGCACACAGAAACTGAGATTCAAAGTTTTATGTTGTGAGAGAGCAGGGAGAAGATGGCGGAGGGCCCCAGGCTGAGGGGGGCAAGCAGAGTCCTTCCTGCCAGTGCAAAACCTGTGTCACTGCAAATACAGAAATGGTCCTAGGAGCAAGATTCTCATCAGCTCTAGCTCCTCTCAGCAGGTCTGCTTACCTTAGATATAACTCTCCAACCGCTCCAACTCACACAGTCACTATGTCCCAAGGAGGAGAAAGCAGAGCAGGCAGAATCAATTTTAAAAGGTGCTTTTACCATCTTTTTGTGAATCGTTTGATTAATATTTTGTGTCAGAAAAGTCTGTTTCAGCAAAAATGCAACTTTTGCATGCATGTAAGTTTCAGTGAATGTTCTTTGCGAAAGATTTCCTCAGACAATTTCTGGTGTGAGCTAATGTGTCCTAGAATAGGCCATTATTTAGTGGAGACATAATTGACTCTTAGTTTGTATTAATTGCAGGGTGGATTGGAATCTCTGCATTACTATATCCAGGAAAGTACCTTAACCACGCTGCTAGTAATTCTTCTGATATTGGCATTTTCATCTTCTTCCAGCTGGCAGTGTTCCACTTGATATGACTTACTGAGTTTTCATTGTGAAGGAAGGATTGTCTCTACGCTTGAGTGAACAACATTGGGACTTGGGCAAATTAAACTTCCTCCTCCAGATATGGAGGACTGGAGAATTACCTGAAACTGAGATGTCCCATGTATGATCCAGTAGGTTATACCAGGGCACCTTGGTCTTTGACATTTTGAAAGACATTTGAAATGTCTTTGTTTTGTCTGAATGGAGAATTTGACTATTTTTTCATTCTCGTCGATTTTTGGAGGGAAAAAAATCTGGTACATTTCAAATTATTGTTATAAATGAAAATTATCTTTCACACACATACTAAAGCCTTCAGTTTACTCCCCAAAGAATTTACAGAGCTCTGCCTAAAACAAAATAACAAGGAAAACAGAAATTTGGAATCCTACATAATTTGATTAAAAGGTGAAAGCTAAACAATTTTAAATCGTTGAAGGTCTACTTTGTACATAAACGAAATGAAGGTAACCCGTTTTATTAATATATCCAATCAAGCAAAACATTAAACAGAAAACCAAGGTGAAAATTGAATGAAAGGTGGAGAGTGACTGAATTACATGTTTTCTAAAGATGCCATCAATTTTTATCTTGCCTGATTTACTATTTGATGTAATTTAAATTTTTTGTAACTTTGTTTCTTACTGTAAATTGCACTGTTCTGTCATTTAATTGCAAAGCTTTTATGACTTCCAAATAAATAATTTTTAAATAATTTAAATCACAGGCAAGTTAAATAAAAAAATTGTTAATTCTTTCTTGTTTTGTGTTCAACTGCTTTGGCTGCGCTTTTATCAAAGCATAGGATCATATCCTATGAACAGACAAACCCTCACAGCCACCAACTGCCCTTTTTTTTGGTCAGAAACCAAAAATACAATTAATTATGTAATCTTCCAGAGAGAGATTTCCAGTTACACTTTAAATGAAATGCTCCCCCTTTAAAAGGATTGAACTCAGACTTAATGAGAAAGTTATTGTATGTTAATTAAATACACACTGATTACTATGAATATTTATCGAAGTGTAACAATAATTTGCATGAAGATAGATGTTGAACAACTGAATTTCAGTAAATATGTTCCTAATAATTATTTAACATTCAGTAAATTATGCAACTAAATGATTTTTTGGCAAAGATATTGAGTATTTATTATATATTATAGGCCCAATTGTATCATTACCTACACAGGTGCAATCCCATTTAATTAAAGGGGAAGTTGTTGTCACGTAACTGAGGGCAAGATGCAATCATATATACCAACTGATTACTAAGCATATTTAATGACATTGAACAGCAGTTCTGAGATCTAAAGAAGCCAGTCTATTCCATTCTTTCAAAAACACATTGAAAACTAAGCTGAATGATCCGGCCAGTGTCTTTCCTTTCTAATATCCAAGTCATCCTTCAAGCAGTTCCAGTCTTAGGATCCTCACTCTCCGTCGAGTTTCTTGCCTGCTCACATTTGTATGCTGTTTTTTGAAGTTTTGACAACCTCTTTGGTTATGCATGTATCCTAGCTGTACGCCAGCACCAAGCCCTGATAAAAAGTACAAGGGAAAATCACCCTAACTCAGTTCTTTTCTACTGCTGCTTCTCTGTGAACGAGTACCTGTGTCCAAAGCTAATCTAATTTACCAATGGAAGTAATTAAAGCTTATTTTGGATATTACTAGTCTTCCCCCTTCTAGATGCAGATTAGTAAATGTATTATGGGTGGCATCCTTAGATTTGTTTAGTCTAGCATTTGGTATCCTACTCAGTTGGAGGAGTTTTGAGACAATTTCTACAATTTCTTAGGAGAAAGCAACAATCCTCAGGCTGCTGTCAGGACTGGCACTTTCTGTGCCTCTTGTTCAAGTCAGTCTAGTGAATAGTTCAGGAACTAAGCGTAAGGAAAGATTAAACATAAGAGACAACCTGTTTCTGTGGGTCAGTGATGACAATATTCATTTGGGACTGGAGAGCATCCTGGCCTCAATCTATTTTTGAAATTCTCTCTAGTGTTCCCTTAAATGCCTATTCAATCCTTGAATCAATTATCAGAGCAGAAATTCTCCATCCTTAGGCTTGCTTGTAAACAACAGCAAGAGGAAATGTCACAGATTTTGTTCTAGGGATAGCTTAATTTAAAGCAATTTGGGAGCTTGCTGCATCCCACTAATACTAAAAGTCTCGAAGAGAATCAAACAGGACAGAGAGAATGGAGCCTGCAGTTATGCCTTTTGCACTTATTTGTCAGTCGCCTTCTATATTTACTTCTCATGCCACATCTTTTGAATCAGCACAATGTCACAAATTCTCTCCCTTACATGTGACAGTGAAGCATTGGAATGGGTATTGGGATTTGCATGCTTGCTGCACATCCAGTGCACTTCAGCCAGAGGTGGGAAGGATACTGAAAGGGAAGATGTACTTCTAAAGGAAAAATCTGTCAGTCATGGTGCAATGGTCGTCCATCTCGTTCCTTTCTATCTGTCAGTACTACAAGATATGCGGAAATAGATTGTGTCTTTGAAATCTCAAGGTCTTTCCAAGAGCTATTGGAACACAAAAGACACCTATCCGCAGCTGGAAAGTCCATCTCGAATTTTCTTCTCTATCCACTGCCAAATTCTTCAAACGACTTATTCTCTAAGAGTAAAAAATGCAATACCATCATGCAATCTTATTTTAGTGTTTATATATGTCATGAAATCGCCTTGCTTTCCAGCCTTATTCTTAGTCTAATTTTTAGAAAGATAAAAATGGAAAATGTAGGTGTAAGAAGTTTTCTTAGTACATCACTGAATTGTGGGCATGTATAGGAATGACCCTGTTATTTAAAAAAGCTAATGGCATTATCAACTGGATAGAAAGGAAAATAGAATTATGAAAAGGGTTGCATAAGAATATTACCTATGTTTAATAAACCTTCTACAAGGTTAAGATTTAATTGTAATATCAGCAATGTAGATGATAAATGCTGATATATCTGATGTATATTTAATGAGTGGGATTTGTAAGCACTCAAAACTAGAAATCCTGAAGTTAACCAAATCTGAGTTAGAACAGCTTAGGAAAAATGAGTATCTAAGGCAAATAAGATAGAGTAAAAAAAGTATACTTAAAAGAGTATTTCTTTGGAGTGTTCTTATTTTTTGTTACCAGCGCTTGGCTACTTTATTCTTCTTGGTAGTAATAAAGGCATAAACAAAATTTTAAGTATAAACACAGATAACAAGCTGAAGTAGGCCCTGTCTCCCACTGTGCTTTGATGAAAGATTTTAATAATAAAGAATGGTAGCCGTAAGCTGACGTCAGTGGCTGACTGCTTAACTTTTTTAAATCAAATGCTTAGTGATAAACGTATCAAAAGTAACCAGTTTTTCAGTTAGATACTACCTGATCTGGAGTCAACAACTTTCATCAGAGCCGTTCAAGGAATATGAGGAAGGCACAAGAAACTAGTATCTCTGTCAGACTCCTTGCTGTTAACCACCCCAACTGTATTTTCCACACACCATGTCCTAATTCCAGGCATCACTGGCAGCCTCTCTTCAGGTTTTGCACGAATCCTAGCACTTTTTTTGACATGAAGCAAAACCTTTCAAGCAAAACCCTTGATTGTTTGCTTCCTAGCCCAGGAGATGAAAAGTGTCATAGTTTCCAGCTAAGAGTTCCCAGAAAGGTTATTAGCTAATGTCCATGTCTATTATAACCTCCAGCACTCCAAATCCTGCAAGTGTGAAACCTCTTTCAAACGGCGCTCATGCAGCCTCTCTAGTCTTCATAAGAATATCCGTTATTGATATACACTACAGTAAGGCGTTTTCAGCTATACCTTTTCTAGGCAGTCATACAGGACAGATTTCTGCTGCAGATATTATTTCAGGAGGGAAATATTACTGTCAGTGCTCCAGCAAGGCATTGCCTCCTGCAGCCTTTAAGTGGGAAACGCAGAGAGAAAGCAGAAAAGAGGGAAGAAATGTATCAGAACTAAAGGGTTTTGAGCTGTGCTACTATCCTGCATACCTTACCCTCTTTTTCTTTTTGCTTAGGGTTCATAGACATAGTAGTCTCTTTGCACAACCTCTGCATGGTGACTGGCAAAATGCCTCTTCTTGGAAACAGGTAGTCTTCTCAGAGATAAATGAAGCCCCAGTGTGAAGCAGTATGACCATGTATCTCCTGCAGTGGGGCTTAGGATAGGGTCAGACCTTCAAGCAGAGTTGCAGCAAAGGGCAGGCACACACTTCTGATTCTCCTAATTTTGGGAGACACACAACTTTACAAGTATTAATGGGTGTCTTGGCTAGCTACTAAATGGGTGCAAATGCAATGGCCTTAAATGGCATTGTATCATATCGTACAGTATCCACTGGGGACAAAGGAATAGAGGGACTAAGGACTTCTTAGGACTTCTCAGCAGCAATTTTACCACTTCAGTGGAACAGAAACAAAGAAAAAAATAATGAAAAATTACTGAACTGGTGAATACAAGAGAGATTTAAACCTGTAGATTCTATTTCCCTCTCCCTTCGCCTCCCCTGTTTTTTTTTTTTTAAATCTTCTTGATTTATTAGAATGTGGAGAGGGAATGGGGAGAATATTTCTCTGTCAACACCAATTCTTACTTGTGTTTTGGTTCAGGGAAGAACACCAGGCTTTGAATCCCAGTGGGGGGATGTGATTCTCTGTGGCTCTAAGCAAGGTTTGTGTGTCAAGAGCTGACTCTCTCCCCCGTGTAGTGGAGTCTACTGAAGAGGATCCAGACACATAAATCCTTTTATGGATTTGGCCTTAACCTTGTCAAGTTCTGCATCTTGTTTTTTGTCATCTCCCAGACAAAAGAGGACACGTTTAGATGTGTTTATTCTCCTAATATCTGTTTTCTCTGTAAGGTTTCTGTTCTAAATCAGACTGTTTTGGAGATCATTATTTTATGCTGTCATTTCCTGGAAGAAAGACTGTAGGTGCTTACCTGACATCGGACTTGCTGAGTTGTCAAACTGAATGGAAAGATCCCAAGTACTTAGCAATTTTTGTCACTAGTCTGCAGAGAGGAGACTAGACATGTCTAGGGCAAGAGTGCTGGTCCCAGAAGGTTGATGGCCAGGTGTCTAAGACTGATTGGAAAACTCTTACTGCAGTCAAAAATGGGGTCAAAGGTGCAATTAACTCAGAAACTGCTGTAATTTGTATTTCATTATTAGTTGTAAATCAATACAAATAGTCTTGCCAGGCACAGTCAATTGCTTTTTTAATAAAAGAAAATTAGTAATGAAAAAGAATGCAGTATGTGTGATAAATATAAATGTTATTGTACCTCAAACCAGGACAGTTATAAAAACTTTTTACACTGTCTCATGAAACCTTAGCCTTACACGATTTACAGGAAAACAAAAAAGATTCCTTTACCTTTTCTATTCTTAGTGTGAAGCTCCCATACCAAGTAACTGATGTGTGTACTGATTAGTATGGTTTAATTGTAACAAGATATTCCTAGTGTGCATCAGACTTCATGAACATCTGGACCAGAAAAGAGTCTGTACTGAGAACAGCTATTAATAAAAGACCCCAGAAGAGTCAGATCATTACAGGGATCTCCCAGCCTCCTAAAGTACACACTGAGGAAGAAGGAAGAAAAGGTAAGCAGCTGGAGGGACCATCCATTTAGACTCTGTTGGACTTCCTGGATCAGAACCTCAGGGCACAGGAATCAGAGGGCAGTTTTTCTCATGTTTATGCACTGTAATCAATCATTTTAGCCAAAAAGCTGCCGGTAATCAACCAAGAAAATACTCAGAACATTAGATTTTAAATTTCCATGTTTACGAAGTAGTGCTACACAAAGAATTTCTTCTCATAAAACATTCTGGGTTTTTATTCTTTTAAAATAGCCTTTTAAAAATTTAAATGAAACAGATAAACCTTTTAGTCACTTGTCATTTAAAGTCTTTGTGACATCAATCTCCGTTGCTACAGTAGTGCATCGTTTCAAAATGCTACCCAGGCTATTACATAGCCCAAGGCAGGACTGAGGTAAGAGTGTTCCTCTGCTGACTTGCCTGCACATAGGGTTTGTGTTACAGGGGGAGAACTCTCCCATTGACAGGGACACACCTTGATGTGGGCCCTGCATAAGCTCTCATATGTAGGTACTAGAAAGGCTCAGATCAGGGAACACGTAGGTACTGCGGCTGACAAAAAAAGAAGTTAAGGATGAGATAGTGGAAGACCCTGAGCAATGAAGCAGCTCTGGGTGCTCTGTAAGGAGCCCTGGCAGGGTCAAAGCAATTTAGAAGCACTCTTTTGTCTTCAAAAAGAAGACATTTTTTGTTCTTCTGTCCCTTGAGGTCTCCATGCACAAAAGTAATTAAAAACCACATTTGCCTTCTCTTTATCCTGCTCTACCTTAGTCATTCCGATGGATTTTTTTTCCTCTTTTAGTGTAGAAGACATACATTTCTAGGATGTTGAAAGAGGTTTGTGAATGTAGTGTTGATGTTCATAAACATTGAAAAACCACCCAGAGTTTGTTACTACCATTGTGAAAGATGTCTCACTGTACTATTATCTTAGCTTTATGATATCATGTTTTGTGTGGGATGAGACTTTGTGCATACATTAAAAGAAACAAAGACAATAATTATCGAATCAGCACACCAAGAGCAAGAGTGGTTCTTTAATCACACTCTATTCCATGAATACTGAGTAGAATACTACAGTAAAAAACCCTGATATTTTGACTGAGACATAGCAGAGCTTTAGTGCTCATAATACTCTACTTTTATGGGGTCATATTTCTGTCTAAGATATATTAGTAGATTGTGCCAAGATTTAGGCTGCGCAGCTGCAGGAACTTGAAAAGTTGCCTCTAGTGTACCAGATACAAAACATGCAACATTAAATTTTGTGAACTATAACCGTTAGCTAAGTGTATGATGTCTTTTTAAGGAAAGAGATTCAAATCAGGTTTCATCTAGGGCCCATTGAAACAAATGTGGGTTTTGCTTGTAAAATGACCAGAGCTCCAAGTCTTTAACAGAAAAATGACAACAAGTTGGATCATTTGATATCAGTTTCCAGCTGCTCCTTGGAGGAAGACAGTGCCAACAAAAAGCCGACCTCTATGCCAAGGGAATTAAAAGGATAGAAACCTATTAAGTTTCTAGATATCAGCTATTGATATCAATTCCATGCCATATAGTAAAAGGGATTATTAAGAAGGAAAGAAAGAAAAGGATTATGTGGAGTCTTAATGGGATATTCTAAAAAGCTGATTTAACTCAAGTTTGTGTTTTGTAGTTTTATTCCCATATCTGTTGATAGCTAATACGTGATCCCAACAGGCAGTTATGATGCAGAATTTAAAATACCAATACACTTACTGTGCTTGTTTGCTTATAAGTTGAGATCAAGGAGTTTAGAAATTGTCTGGGTATACTATAGACAGTCATAGAATCACAGGATCATTTAGGTTGGAAAAGACCTTTAAGAGTCCAACCGTAAATCTAACACTGACAAGTTCCCTTTCGGTGAAGAAATTTTCCCTAATATCCAATCTAAACCTCCACTGGTGCAACTTGAGGCTGTTTCCTCTCGTCCTATCAATTGTTACCTGGGAAAAGAGTCTTTCCACTATTTTAAGGTTTTTCTAATAGCATGCGTTACTACTTCTTGTAACAATGTCAGCTGTATGCTTGGATAGTAACACATAGGAAAGGATTTTTCATTTTCAAAAAAGTGTACAGAAGGTAAGCAACCAAGTCCCAGTGGTATTTGAGGACCACATCTCCTTAAACTGTTTTAAAAGTAGGCATCTAGAATCTTGCAGAAAATCTGATATAATTATTACTGCTATTATGTATTCCAATACCCAGGGCCAAATGTGTTCAGTCTACAGGGCTATATCATTTTGCTTTCCTAATGTAGGTTGTAGAGTGTATTAATTCCTTCTGCCTAGAATCACTTAGACAAAGCCTTCCTCTTGCAGAAGATATGAGCACATAGCATTTTGCTGTCCATGGTTTTGCTGAGTGTGATACCCAAGAAACTGCTGGAGCCAGAAAATCCTGACAAGTGGAGTAAAAAACCTAAGAAACAGGACAAGATATAAAATGGTTGATCAGTTAATAAGAAAATACATTTGGAGGAATAATAAATCATTTGATCTAGAGGCACCTCCATTCTCTGGAAAGTTTATGTCAAATTGCTCAATAAAAGACACAATCTGGAAAACAGACCATTGGCGAAGATTGCCGTGTTTCACTGTTAGTTGGATGGATTGAAACTGAAGAGTGTAGAAGACACTATTTATTCAGGTTAAATTCAAAAAGTAGTTAATATCATTTGTGAAGAAGCCAACACCCAGAGCACAGATCTCATGCAAAACTAGAAGTTGAGCAATTAGGACAGATGAAATTTTCAGTGAACTAGACAAGCACACAAAAAGGCAGAGTTTTATTTTGCATTTTGTAGCCAATGAGTGGCAGCACCTGGCTGCAGCTGTAGATGTCAGAAGAAAGGTCTAGAGGTAGGAACATTAGGAGCCATAAGCTTGAGGTGACCCTTCTGATAGGGTCCTGCTGGAAAGTGATCTGGAGAATCCTGAGGAAGGAACTGGCTTTGCTTCATTCTTGCTGTCTTTAGGGAAATCAGAGGGAACATACATTGCTTGTAAATAACAGGATTAAATTTTTAAAAGTCCTGATTCTTCAATCCAATTTCAATTCTTCTACTACAAACAGTTCATGCACCTTCAAATTTTGGCTAACTATTCTAGGCTAACTATTCTGGTTGAGAACGTACTACATAATCGCTGTGTGCTCCAGAGAGCAACGGTATCTCTGAATGTTGTAAATAATGCAGAAAGGGCATAAGATGCAGAGGGGAGGTAAATATTTAGTCTGAGATTGTCAAAGAAGCATGAGGGAATTAGACTCCTAAATCCTAATAAAATTCAACAGGAGCTGGAAACCGTAATTCCCTTAGGCTGCTTGAAAATCCCATTCGTAATTTCATATTAAGGTAGAACACTGGTTCTATATAATATCAGTTTCACTAAGAAGACACCAGTCTGTGTTCCACACTTTTCATTTCAAAAGGCTTGATTTTCAGCATTGTGAACATACCCAATCCAGCTGGTCAGTACATCAGAATTAGACTCAATGTGTGGGGTTAGTTTCTGTACTGATTTATACAGTGAATACTCATACTATTTTTCTTTTTGCTTTTGTTAACTAACAGCTATACTACTGTATTTAGACTATTCCCCTGGTGTTTCCTACTCAAGCACTTTAATTATGAGATAAGGACTTACTGTTTCCTGCTTTGATAGAAATTGCTCACCTCTCAAATAAGTTGGAGTTAACCACGGTTTCTCTTTTTTCTCATTAGACTTTCTTTATAAATTCCTTGTTTTAGCACATTTCAGTGCAGTGGAAAAACTAAAATGAAATGAAGTAAAATTAAATAAACTAAAATGAACTATACTAAATGAAACTAAACCAAAACAAAAAACATTCAGTATTGGGTAGCATGCCCATGATTTTTTCTATCCCTGAAATCTATTGGTTTAGTGTAGTATTTCATAGAGTCATAGAATGGTTTGGCTTGGAAGGGACCTTAAAGATCATCTGGTTCCAACCCCCCTGCCATGGGCAAGGACACCTTCCACTAGACCAGGTTACTCAAAGCCCCATCCAACCTGGCCTTGGACACCTCCAGGGATGGGGCCTCCACAGCTTCCCTGGGCAACCTGGTCCAGTGCTTCACCACCCTCATAGTGAAAAATTTCTTTCTGAGATCTAATCTAAATCTACCCTCTTCCCGTTTGAAGCCATTACCTCGCATCCTATCATTTGCTGTGTTTTCCTTCACTTTTCTGATTGATTAAGTAAGCAGTTATATTTGTTGTGTTAGCTAAAATTCTTAAGAAATAGCAATTCTTGTATGAAGGAGAACTAGATCTTTCCTCTTCCACCTTCCATGTTTGCTTTTGTTTTAGTTTTCTGGGTTGTTTCACTCAACAATGTGCACCAAACTGGGAAAGTAGTAGTTTATACTTATTTGGCCCTGAATACAACCTGTGAGGCTGTGCAGAATCAAGTCCTCTGGCTCAGCTTCTCTCTGTGTGTTTTTACACATCACTGCAAGACAAAACCCAGTTCTATTAGACAATACTATTGGGAATGCAGCTGTGTACTAATTACCATTCCAGCCTACCAGCAGAAAAATGAAGGCAATATAGTGTAGTCCATTAATTTTACAAACATCAGGGCAGATCTTCAACTGGTGTAAGTGGACATAGCTGCAATGACTTTATCTAATGGATTTACTTCTGCTGGGGATAAGACCTCCTTTATTGACTTTTCAAAGCATTTCCAGACTTCAGGCCAAGCTTTGCAGTACAGTTTGATTAATTTCTCTTAGCCCATGTAGATCTTGCCCATCTTGTCTGCTGTGCAGATTATACTCGTCCTGCATCTGAAGTGTAAGGTTACTATTGTATTTTATTTGCTGTGTTCTGTAAAGCTCCTCACGGATTTTTAATCCTTGGATCATTCTTATTCAGCATTACAAGTAGATTTACAGGATCTTAATAGAATAACTCCAAAAAAATGAACTGCTGTCAGCTGCAAGCTTTTCAGTTTAATAGTAAAATAATTCTATATTATTTGTATTTCAAACAATACTGAATAACCTTAGATTTTGTTATGACAGAAAACATGCTATTCTTTTTAATGTCATTTTGGAGACCACTGAGAATATTGAACGGTTATTGGATACATTAAAATAATTTCTTTTTCCTTTTCTTTTTCTTTTGGCTGTAATGAGCTAATCTACCTACACTAAAGGCTGAATACTAAGTATGAAGAGGAAGGTCCATGGAAAGAAAAAGACCAATATTCATTGTTGATGTTTGCTAATTTGGAGTTGAATGAAATCTATAACTTGAAAGTACCTTTTAAACAATGTTAAATTGAAGGTGCTTCTCAGAAAGAAACTGAAATTAAAAGGATCCTAGACCAACAGGGATCCTGCCTCAAATCAGGACACTTGTGGAGACATATGTGACAAGCCCAGCCTGAAAAGGCTCTGTGGTGAAAGCCAAGGCCAACATTTTTCATCCACATGGTGCCATGAAAGCACCTGAATTCAGTCTGAGTTAAAACAGAGGGGGGTTTTTATCAGGTGACGTCAAGGATAATCTAGAAAGGACTCTTCAGGCCCTGTCACCAGAAGAGGCAGTGACAGGGCTGGAGGTGACACACAATGTCAGCCTGTATGTGTGGCTGTCCATAAACATTCTCTGCTCTGAAATGGAGATGATCCAAAATGAAGGACTCCACTTGAAGGAGTCCCAGGAAAATCCTTCCAAAACTGGCCCCAAGGGCATTTCTTGAAGTAAACAGCATGGACAAATATCTCATCTGGCTTACAGAGCAGCCTAGAAAAAAGGTGGTAGAGAAATTCTTTATGAAGGAAGATAGGAGCCACCAAAAGGAGTGTAAAGTAACTGCTTCATCATAAACAATTCTCCCATTTCATGTCCCAAGAAGAGGAGAACAGGAGAATTTATGCCTTGAACAGATGTTGTTGAGTTTGTACCTGTAAGTGCCATAGAAATGGCAAAACTTAGTTCTTAGATTGTTCCTAAAAATAAAAAAAAAAAAAGAGAGATTAATTCAAACAGATAACATTCATTAAATATCAATGGAAATCCAAAATAAATACATTGCCTAATCAAGATGAAAGAACAAGATTACTTCTGATGTTTTAATCTGAAAAATAAACAGTTCAGTATATTGATAGGGCTTAATTATGTCCTTTCTTACTTAAATGACTTTCTGTATTAAAACTGTAGATATTAAATTATGCTAAAGTAAAATATTCTTTATCATTATTTAACATTTCTTTTATACTTGTGAAACTTTTGTGAGGTTAGTCCATAAATCCACATCAAGCATTTTAATACAAAGGATGTTGACTTAAACTCATCATCTGCTTAATCAACAGTTTTAGTTTATTATCAGAAAGCATCAGTAACCTTGATGCACTTTATCTTAATTTATGCTTTCATCAAATAGAGAACTAAATAATAAGTGATCGCATTAGAAATGCATTGCAAAATGTGCACCAGGAAAATAATTCAACAACATTTGGCAGCAAATATTATCTTCATGCAACTAAACAGTGACACTATAGTAACGCATTCCTTATCAGAGCATATTTCTGTTGCGGGGCTGGAAATATCTAGTCCATCTCAAATCATGACTATAGTTGCACCTACAGTACCACTAGGTTATACTTTACTCCCAAAGTCAGTACTATCATCCTGAGGTATCTTTTCTGGAAGATATCCTTTCCAGACTCTTCCCTGAGTCCTTGTACATAGTGAATATGAGGCAGCCCTTGAGGTGTTCCCAAACACTTCAATCAGATAAACTTGAAGGCAAACTTAAGTTCATATTGGCATGTCTGAAAAAAACACTCCTGTGCGAGCAGTGGGCAGGTGCTGAATGCAAAAAATGAGGGCTCCCCTTCTACCATGCTCTCAAGTAATAAAGAAGTATTGAGCACTCACATGGGGTTTGTTTGGGGCTTTTTTTAGCTTCACTCTTCTCAAATACTCCTGAAAGCTTTGGAAGGGGAAAACTGCAACAAGCATTCACATAACTTCTTCTTAAAGATGACTTCTTTACAGCTAAAGACATCCAAACCACTGAATTAACTGTAAGAAGCATGGGCTTTTTTCTCCCACATACTTATGCACAACAGAAACACAGTGGACCATTAGCTTATATGATAACTTGCTTGTCTAGTTTAAACCCATTAGTCATCCAAATGAAATATTGAATATGCCACAAACCCAGAGGATGTCATGACCAAGCACCACACTGGCTTTCTACTCTCTTTCTGCCACAGGGATTGTGACAGGAGCAAATCCTGGAGGCATGGGTTGTATTTGAGGTCTCTCGGCACTTCAGATGTTTTGAAGGCCAGTTTTCATACATGTGGTTCAAAGGCTCATGTACTTCAAAGAAAGCATTAAAAACTTATATGTTCACTGCATCCTCAGTGTAGTCAATGATCATGAATGCATCATGGAACCAGGTGGTAATTATTTCCAAGGAAAAAATTTAAATATATATATGGAGAAAGGATGTGTTTTTCCAAAAGTATCAGATACTAATCAATTATTCCAAGGCTGGACATCTTCTAGAACTCACGCCTTTTTTTCTGGCATTCTGTAGTTGGCTAGAATTCTTTACCACATGTAAATGTGCTTAGTTTTGTCTGTCATGCTCCTTTCTGTTTTCTTTTTCCCTACTGTTTTGTATTTTCCCTTATCAGATTCCATGATGAAAAACAAAGAGTTATTTACTGCAAACAAAGTTTTAAAAAATCATTACTATGATTACAGAAAAAAGGTATACATTCTTGAAGGGATTAAACTAAAAAAGAGAGATGTACCAAATCTCAGAGTAGAAAGAATGATGAGACCTTGTGCTGGACTCAAGGAAGCTAGACTTACTGTTTGTGAGAGTCAGATGTGATGTTTGCTTTGAGTAAGATCAATTTCCAGACACAGAAATGTAGCATAGCCCTAATCTTTTCAGCCGGAAGTGTGCTTCTCAAGGCTTGTTTGGTAAAACTGCTTTTTGGGGACCATAGAAGTTCCTACACATCTAAGCCAAAGTAGTTTGTAGGTAATATTAAATTTGTATTACCCTTAAATGGGATAAATAAGCAGATGCTTTCACGAGCCTTCCACAAAGGCTGCTTATGCTTTTTACAGGACAAAAACCAAATGAAGAATTCAGCCAAAAGTAAGCAATAGATTTTAATTTACCCATGTGCGAGCCTTACAAAATCACAGCCAAGAGCTGAAAGAAACTAAAGAAAACAAACATGTATGCTGGAAGAAACAAATAGAAACAAACATGTCGGATGAACTTTTGCATGTCCAGGTCTTTTAGAAGTAAGATGCTTCTGTTTTGAAGTTAAACTCAGATGAGAAAGCTGATTATATTCTGCTGTGAAGTGAATTGTATGGCCTCCTCATGCTTGTGATATTTGCATAATGTAGTCTTTGCCTTTACAGTACCTTTTGCATTCTAGGACAGTGAACTCCATGGCTAGGAACAGATTATTAACTTTTTTGTGTCTTTCCCAGAAGAATAAAGTAAGGTCTTGTTTTTTGTCTGTTGTATTTGATGAATGTGTTTTTTCTCCACGTTATTATCTTTTTGCACTGAGAACATTTTCAGTAAAAATCTTGTTTAGGAACCACATGAAACTGACACAAAGCATATGCATCCACAGATTTATTTGTCTTTTTGCAAAGTGAGTTTCTATTACCATGTGTACCCTTTTAAAAGCGGCTGAAGTATAAAAGCTTTTACCATTTGGTGAGTAGATATTTTGCATTACTACTTTATGGAGTCACATCATAATCTCTCAAACTCCCCTTTATAATTATTAGTGAATCCTAAATGACAGAATTCATTCCTTGACACCTTGTATGACAGTGAAAAATAAGATTTTTCATGTAAGTTGCTTGCAATATAGACTAATTGGCATACTAATTGACTTTTACTATAATTTAAGTTTATCGTTTATTGCTTTTAGATTGTTAGCTGACATTCATTTTTCTACTAGAACACAGTAGATATTGTTTTTGTAAAGACAAATGTGCTTTAGTTGTACTATACCAGTGAGATGTCTGGGTTTTCCATTTGAACAACCTGTGTACCTAAGGTGATTTTTTTTTCCATGGGTTTTGTCTCCAGTAAAGATCAAATTGTATTTTAACCTGGCATGTGAGCAACAGAGCATATTGTCATTATATAGGTAAACAAATTAGTATAGACCAGGTCTTACACATTCTGCTGAAAGTCCAGTCTAACCTGAACTGGTATTATTCAAGAGTCAGGAGCCTTTATCTTCCTACTATTTTAGGTCAGCCAATTGTATGTGTGCAAAGATGGTTATTGTCCTTCGGAGCATACTTACCAGGTTGCTTAGATTGCCTAAATACAAAAGTGAGTTTAAGTAACATTAAGGATCTGTTCTAGGCCAAGAAACAGGAAAAAATTCTAAATCAAGTTTGGAGCAGACCTTTGCAGACACACACAGATGTGAAAGAGATTTGATAGCATGACTTAGAAACACAACGTCAGGTTTACATCTGTATTTCTAGATTTTATAATGCTTATGTCAGCCACTGGCTGCAGTTCATTAAAATCAACTTAATAGTTGTGATTTATACATATACCATGTCAAAGGATCTAGCTGATACATTCAAAAAAGTAGCGCAGATTTTTGCATGACATTAAATTTCAGGATACACTACTGACCATTGCCTAGGCTCTATTCAGATTTTTCATCAAGAAAGGCATCCATTTCTTTGACACCATTAATAAAATCAGTCTATTTCATTTAAAGCATGTTTTATTCTATAGTGGATACAAATATTACATCATCTTTATTTTTAAGGATCTATTTTACAGTAATGTTATTACCCATAATAAGTTTCATACTGATAGTGCTGACAGCACTGAAAATTGTCCTCTCTGCATGCACACAGGCAAGTGAAGCTAATTTTCTCATGCTGTAGTCCAATTTTAGTGCCATACAGATAGGCACCATGATCTGTATCACGTTTATACATACATGTCTAGGTATTTGACACAGTAAATTACAGTGATTACCATTATCTGGTACAAGTAGCTCGCATTCTAAAGCTCTGCTACAGCTGCTCTTAAACTTTGCTTAGGAAACTGCTTTGTCCTTATTATTGACTGAGGAGATGGATACAGATTCATTTTTCCTCAGAATTAACAGAGGAGCACAAAATGACCTGCCAGAACTTGCACAAGTGTGGCAGAGCTGGGAGTAGGATTCTAATTCTTCCAGAAACAAAACTTCACTACTTCTTGTGGACAACAAGTATTTTTCATAAATGATTTCACAACTTGTGGAGGATTTAAGTGTGACGAATGAAAATGCACATGTAACTTCAGAGCATGACAAATAAAAAAAATACCTGTAACTTCTCTGTTTAGATTTTGAATATGGAACCAAGAGTCATTCATTCCAGCTTGGGAACATTTATCTTGCTATGCATTTTTTTAAGCACTAACATTCAAAGCTTTTAAAATGGAAAAAGAGTCAAGGCATAGATGGGCAGAGTACTTTTTAGAGATGTTAAATGGACCGTCACTTCAAGAAACAATTGACATTGACAAACAAATTAGATTCTCAGAACTAGACATTTTATCTTCTAGTTAAAGCCTGGTAAAGCAGGAGGCAAAGATTGTGTCACCAAGGAAATGCTGAAAACTAGTTATGATAAGACTTGCAGTAAAACTCCCCAAATTTTCAGTGAAGGAAGGAACCAGAAAAAAACACAGAACAAGGTGAAAGCCTACCTGCAGTGGCTGCTGAGGTATTACATGTCTTTCAATGACAGGCAAACTCTTCTGTAGTGTCACGTTAAGCAGAATAAAAGATATGACCGGGGAAAACTCCAGGAGAAGTAGAACAAAGATATGAACAATTCCTTCAATAAAACTAATTCATAACAAATTCCAAGATTTGCAAAGGATGTGCAAAACAGAAGATAGAAATATATCTGGCAAGCATCAAGTATCTGCCATAACAAGCATGCTATCAGGCAGCTGGTGAAACAGGGAGCAACTTACTAAAAGAGTCAACCCACTGAACTGTTTTGAAAGGGAAGACGTGAGTGTACTTTCTTAAGTGGTCTTGTTGGGAACAGACATACACAGAAATGATTACAGTAACAGTATCATTAATAATTGCATTCAACATCATCATTAGGTGTCCATACATTTAATTTCTTTATGGCACTCAAGGTGTTTTACCAGTTTTATAAGCTCAAAAGGGATGGAAGCCTCCCATTTTGGTTGAGTTCAGTGGACTGTCTTTCAAGAAGACTTTTTACATTATGGTGAAGTAACTAGGGTAAATCAACCTTTTAATTTGACTCATTAATCAATGAGTTGGGGTCACGTTTAAAACTGCACAGACCAGAAACAAATAATTTGCTCTGTGCTACTTCACAATAGAAAAAAAAAAAAGGTCCCTTCTTGTAATCAAAGATATGCAGAACTTCAAAAATTCCAAATACAATGAGGTATTGTATATAACATTTTTTATTGTGTCAAAACATACATAGTATCGGAGAAAGTAATAGTTTGGTAAAACATATATTTTTTACTACTTATGTATATGAGTCACTACTTTTCACTCCGCAATTTGATATTTCACTGTGAAAACCTTCACTCTGACCCAGGATGAATAGTTTTCCCACCACAGCATAGAATTGGTGCATCCTGACCTAGGAGGTAGGGTGCAGACCTATTGGGGAGAAGAAAGATGCTGGCACACAGAAACAGCTCCTGGTTCTCCATGATACATAACAGCTCCTGGGAGTCCCAGTGAGTATGAGAGGCAGCAACAAACTGCACAGATGAAGCATCTCCTGGCAGTGGGGAAACTGAAGCAAGTAGAGGGGTGGCTGATATGTCATGTCAGAGGTCATCAGGATGAGGCAGACCTAATGTGGAAGACAACTCTGAGCAAGAGGTTACAGGCACAGAAGCCCCACTGGGGGAGAAACAGTTGGACCAGGAAGCAGAAAGAGGGGACTTCCCAAAGAGGAGAGAGGAAGAACTTCAGAGTCCTGGAAGACAAAGCTACAGAAGTGGATGGATGGCGGTGGGGTGGGAGGGCAGAGGAAGAGATGAGGGGCAGTTTCACAGGACAGTAGGCTACATGGCACACAGGGGCATCGCAAGGATTACAATGAGAGCCAGCAAATACTGGATAGCAGGACAGGAGTATAGTCTGAGTGAAACTGGAGTTGATGATGATGACTTTCTAGGACCAAGCTGTCATGGTTTGGGCTGGATTGGCCCAATCAGACAGAACAACAGATGCTCTCTCTTCTGCCTTTTTTCAAACGGAGAAAGAGAGAAAGACTTATGAGTTTAGAAGGAACTAAACTACTATGAAATATTAACAATAAAATAAGATGAAAATAATGAAGTATGTAAAAAACCATTTCAAGCTCCCAGGATGATGATCACATCACTGGCAGGCATTGGGGAAGTCCCAGACTGGACTCAGTTATGGATGGGAACTGGATTCTGGATTGGGATCAAAAGCAGATGAACAGAGTCTTCCTCGGACTCCGGACATTGAAGAAAGAGGGCTGACCCTTTGATCCCTCAACTTTTATACTGAGCATGAGGCAGATGGGATGGGATACCCTGTTGGTCAGTGTTGGGTCACCTGTCCTGTCCGCTCCTCCCCGCAGGTGCGACCCCTCTACGCTTTTCTGCTTCCGACCCTCCAATGGGGCAAGTAACAAAGTTGGCTGGCCTTGGCTGTTATAGCAATAAGTATAAGCAAAAGCATACCATTCCTTGGCATCAGCTATAAACATTGGTCTTGTCACTCTGGGAGCAAACAGTTTCTGCAAAATACACTGTTAATTTCAGCAGTTAGAAGAGGCCTAGCTAAAAAGTAAAGTTACTGAACAAAATTGGTCCTGTTTTACCTCAAACCAGGACACACGCGAATATATTTGAACAGGAAGAAAAGATTGTCTGCCTTTCAGGAGGAAGGATGAGAGAATAGTTCAATGCACACAAAAGAGAAATAGCGATGCATGTGGGACTTTTGAGAGTGGAAATCTCTGGGGCAAGAGGGGAAGGTGTAAGTGAGTGAAGAAAGATGTTGATAGGCATGATGAATCCTGTATCTTCAGATGTCATAGACAAATGTCTGTCTTCTATTCAAACAAACAGAAAATTACGTGTTGGTTTCATTGAGGAGATCAGTTCAGCTGTAAGGATGTGGATTCTCAGTAAAGTGTTGACCTGGGGGGCATGGAGAGGGGATAGGTACTTGTCCAACAATTATATACTGGTTTTGGAAAATATATATTGTGGATATGTTCTAAGTTTAGTACATGTAATTCACTCGGGGCTGTCTGGGTGGGGTGGGGTGGTGTGGGTGATGAAATTCCTCAGTTGTCTGTGACCCTAGCAAAATGAGAGCTGGACCCTCATAAGAATTCATTCCCTCCAAACTTAACACCTTAGTTACTCGCTTAAACTGATTATTCTTTACACTCTTAGTTTGTCCAATTGCAGAAGCTTGTGTCAAGATTTAAAATTCACCTCTTAAAAATGCATTTTCGTTTAACGACATAGGTCTTGTTAATGTTAATTGAAGTTTTCTATCCGAGTCCTTGGAAAACTACTTCAAATTTTGCTCTCAGCTTTCAGTATGTATCCTGACTTATCTTTAAACTCACTGCAAAAGGTACTTCTGGTTGTCAGGCAAATACTGTTTCTAATTAATTAAACTTCAAAAATTCTCTTTCCTTACGTAAGCAGAGGAATATTTAGTTAGCCCCACTTTGTTTATAAGATATATGAATCATTGAATATCAGCTACAGAATAACTCCACTCTGAGATAACATTCATGAGTGGTCTGTGTGTCAGTTTACCTTTATTAATCCTTCATTAACCTTTTAGCATTCAGCTTCCAATTTCCAGTATCACAGAGCAGACATCAGCTATGTGGACTAATCAATAGTTCCTCCTGCCACAGGACACTAATACAAAACAAGACGACATGGTATTTTTTGCCTTCCTTTTAGACCACACACATTTGTTTATGATGACAACTGAAATTCTTTGAGAACTGCTACGGTTTTTTGAAATTAATTCTTCCCCTAAGCATAACACATGAATACTTTGTTGAGTATTTTTGATGCTAATTTTATTTTCCTCAAGCACAAACTACATGCCTACAACTTTTCAGCATTTGAAATGTGCAACATCTTAAAATTCTTGTGACTTTGGATATTTTTTTTCTATCATTTCTCATCTAGCTTGTACAATTTCCCTCACATTACTCTCTTTAATCCTTGAATTTTAGATTTTTCAGTCCTTTTTACCCTCAAAACCCTTGGCATTGAATGAACTTCTTACAGGCTTTATGGAGGACTCTATTGTCAGCTGAAAGACTTCTCTGAATTGCCAGGTACCGACTACTTTCAAAAATTGGTTTTAAATTTATCTTTGCTGCATTTATGTTTGCCCTCATTAGTCATAGCTCAGGATTTTCATGTTCTCTCTTTTGGGCAACAATCTCCTCTCTGCCATGCTCTGTCTCTGATTTCTGAACCATCTCCCTTGGTCTTAATTTTTTTGCACTTTTGTCCTAATCATGCTTCTTAAAAGAACAATTACTTACCTGGGCCAGCTCCTGCTGCAGAGATAACACACTTTTATGATATACTAAATTGATCACCTTTTGGATGTAATGCTTTACTACCACGCTCTGAGTGGCTTACATTAACTGTATAAATGATGTGCTTGCTCTCAAAAATTTCAGTTGACTGCCAGGCTAGCCATGGCAGCATTTTAGTGGTCTCAAAAATGTATCAGAGTGCTCTAACAGAGTCTCTAATTTTACTAAAAATACTTACAGAATTGAATCAGTACAAATGTCTTCTAATTTTCACTGACTAAAAATGGTGAGCCGTGTGTCACAAATGCCTATCCAGGCATTCTGTAATCTGCTCACATAACATGGTATGTAAAACAAGCATTTCAAATACCTGGCACACAGAGTCCAAAAGCATAAGGCTAAAGAAAATAATAATGCTATGATATCTAGCATAAAATGACTTTCTCATTGGTTCCATTATGTTATTAATCTTTCTAGCCGATATTCATGGCATATTTTCTTCTTTATTGCCTTCTATGTGTTTCTTTATAGTCCACCTCAATGATACTCAGTTTTTGTAATACCCAAAGTCTTGAATATGCCAGATTCAAAATGTCTGCTCTTAGTTTTCAGAGTCCTGCCAACAAAATAATTTAACCTACACATTCATTTCGCACTGTTGAGCCCTGGGTTTGCAGCTTCATTTGCAGTCACTCTTCTGTCTGAATACATCTCCTCGGTTCCACCATTTCATCATTTTCTTCTCCCTGTCCCACTTCATTTGTGCTCATTTCATGAGGCATAACATATCTTGTAATGCTGTATATATTCTTCTGCCCTGACTTGTTTTGCGGTAAGCATGCAAATACACTGGTTTTCGTGAGCCTTCTTGATATCTTTTCTGAAGTTATCATTGTAGTTGTAATCCTAGTCATTTTATATTTGTAGAAATTAAAATGTTAAAGAATGTAAAACTTCAGGTTACTTTGTAATTTAATTGAAACCAGTAATTTTACAGAAACCGATGTGTATCCACACTAACACAAACTCCCTTTTATTTCCTTAACAGGGGCAGTCATTTCTTACTAGGTTATATTTTGTGGTCATGTTTATTTTGGTATACAAAGACTTTTCTAATGCCACAGAGAGTATTTGTAGTAACCCTTTTTTTAAACATCTATCAAATTATATGTATTTCTGTACATTTGCATAAAATTACATATTTTTTTGTCAGTGATAGGAAGGTGTGTGCATTTTCTTAATCTTAAGAATGTGAGTCCTTTAAAATCCTGCTGGTGTGATTTAGACTTACAGAGGCTCAATTATTAGCTGAGCACTGCCATTTGACTACGGTATGGTGTTACATACAGAAAAAATGGGTTTTTTTCTCCTTTCCTTCAGTTAATATATGCATTATATCATGCTATTCTTTCCTTTTGTTTTAATAGCTTTTTTTGCACTTTTTTCTAGGCTATCGCAGCATACCAACCATCTTGCTTTCTGCTCAGATTCTGTTCTATTTCCTTGTCCCCCATAAGCTACAAACTTCCAAACCCAGTATTTAACAAACCTGTAACAAACTTTTCTAAAGGTTTACTTGTCCCACAGGAATTTAGCTTTCATTGTACTTTCTCTAATGCACATTGCATACCTTGTTACTTCAGTTCCATTATGTCCTGTCATTTATATTATAATAAGTCATTCCTGAGTTAATCAACAGCCCTACTTACGATGCTTATTAATGTGACACATTGTGGTGTTCCTTCTCCTGTGACCACTAAATTTTAGAAGCATATTCCTACTCCTCTTGTACCTCTCCCTCTTTGAAAGTGATCTTTGTATTTTACTCTTTGTTTTCTCATTACTTTTCCCACTCTCCATGCCATTTTAATTTCCTTTGTCTTACATACCCTTGTCAAATTAGTTTAATATTATGGTACTTGTTTTCTATTCTTCTTTTTTTTCTTTCTGTGGAAATAATTTTCTCAGATGCCTAAAAGATCACTTATCCTAGCGGTACCAATAATTATTTGTATGAAGGTAAAGCTCATGGGACCCAATCAAGTGAGCTTCTATTATCCTGAGTGCTGTACAAACACAGTCGTTGCCAGAGGTCAAAAGGACATAAAGTTGTGATTTCGGTTGCACATTTAATTTAAGAAAAACTGCAACAAAGGATCACAACAAAAAGCAATATAAGGAGAGTGAAGAATACCACTCCAGAGCAGAAGGTACACTTTGGCCTGAACTCATACTTATTTTCAATACCTATCTGGGATATCTAGTTGAGCCTAGTTACACCGAGTCTCTGCGGAGTCTACAGGAAAGAACATCTGGAATGAAGCTCTATGGGAGCTAGCAGCCTCCGCACCAGGCTCCTATTGCCAGCATGACTTGACACCTTACTTCAGTCCCTCAGAAGACTCAGAAATCATGGAAATTTACACTCAGACTTGACATAACTTAGTACGTCTCTACAGGCAAATACCTGCACTAAGCCAGTATCAAAATGTCCTTCCTATGGCTAGTGCTCATTGGCATTTGTAAAGCCTCTTTATCCATACAGATCCAGCAAATCTGGCATTAGAATGGGAAACCCCAGCTACTCAGCACTTCCAAACTCTTGTCTGAGATATGAGATAAGTGGGTTTTGTCATGTTTTCTGCATCCTTCCAACAAACAATAGCATTCAAGTTCCAGTTTAGGCTTAGTTTTGAAGGCAAATCATGGGTCTTTTTATCATTTCTTGTGGAGGCTCATTGTCAGGAATATTGCCTGATACTGAGATGAAACATTTGCCTGAATTACCTTGTGAACAATTACTATAGAGTTTACCACTTAAAATAAGTCTTCCACCTTTTTCTTCGACCAATGTTCTTCAAATCTGGGCAGAATGTCAACACGTCTTCTCTACGCTTTACTGCTGTATCTGAGTATGCAATAGATACTTTGTGAACTTTGTCGTTATAGTACTGCATGTATTTTTACCTTCTTTCTGCAAAAGTGGCAAAAATAATATTTTGTTTCAATTTTCAGTCAACCTGCCTCTTTCAAATGACACCGATACACCAACTTGCAGACCCCATTATCTGGGGAGTAAAATACCATTGCCATACCTACTTAGCTCTTTCTTCACAGGTCAGCCAATCCACGTTACTGGTGTCATAGAATCACGGAATCATCAAAGTGTTTAGGTTGGAAGGGACCTTAAAGATCATCTAGTTCCAACCCCCCTGCCATGGGCAAGGATATCTCCTACTAGACTAGATTGCTCAAAGCCTCATCCAACCCAGCCTTGAACACTTTCAGTAATGGGGCACCCACAGCTTCCCTGGGCAACCTGGTCCAGTGTCTCACTACCCTCAGAGTAAAGAATTTCTTCCTGAGATCTATTCTCAATCTCCCCTCTTCCAGTTTGAAGCCATTACCCTTCATCCTATCCCTACATGTCCTTGTCAAAAGTCCCTCTCCAGCTCTCTTGTAGGCCCACTTTCAGATACTGGAAAGCTGCTATAAGGTCTCTCTGGAGCCTTCTCTTCTCCAGGTTGAACAACCCCAACTGTCTCAGCCTGTCCTCATAGCAGAGGTGCTCTAATCCTCTGATCATCTTTGTGGCCCTCCTCTGGACCCGCCCCAACAGGCCCATGTCCTTCTTATGTTGAGGGCTCCAGAGCTGGACACAGTATTCCAGGTGGGGTCTCAGGAGAGCAGAGTAAAGGGGTAGAATCACTTCCCTCGACCTGCTGGCCACGCTTCTTTTGATGCAGCCCAGGATGCGGTTGGCCTTCTGGGCTGCAAGCACACATTGCCGGCTCATGCTGAGCTTCTCATCCACCAACACTCCCAAGTCCCTCTTGATCCACTCTCCGCCCAGCCTATATTTGTGCTTGGGATTGCCTTGATCCACATGCAGAGCCTTGCACTTGGCCTTGTTGAACTTCATGAGGTTTGCATGGGCCCATGTCTCAAGCCTGTCAAGGTCCCTCTGGGTGTCTTCCCTTCCCTCGAATGTGTCAACCACACCACACAGCTTTGTGTCGTCAGCAAACTTGCTGAGGGGGCACTCAATCCCAACATCCATGCCACCAGCAAAGGTATTAAATGGTACCAGTCCCAGTACCAATCCCTGAGGAGCACCACTCATCACTTGGACATCGAGCTGTTGACTGCCATCTTGTTACTTATCTCTGAACTGCCAGCAACTTAATGACATAATTTTTATAATGCAGTGCTTACAAATAAATATCATATTTTGGGTCTATTGCATCAGGACCCAACTCACACAGACTACAGTTGCATTTGCCTTTTCACTAACATAAGCTGTAGGCTTGTATCTACAGGTCAGGTCTATACTTGAAAGTTATATTGCTACAATCTGGATGATGATCTTGTTATTTAAAAATAGTGTGCTCCTTAATGTGAAGATATGAGTACGGATGTACTTTAGATGGAGATTGCTTAACTCCATTACTATGTGGAATATCTATACCATTATGTAACATCTTTATACCTGTATGATCGTGAGTGCTCAAAGAAGATTGTGCAACTTTAAATTTATATCTTGAAGTGGGAAAACTTTCTGTTTAAGATGAGCTTCTTTGGTTCCTCTAATCACTCAGACTTTTTCAACCCTAAAAACTTCCAAGTTTTCCCTTCTAGTTAAATATTTGAGTTGTGGATCATTTTTTCTCCTGAGGTATATCAGCTTTCATTTTTCCTATGTTAAATCTCATGGGCAGTTAGCCAGCTTCTTTATTACTCCTCCTATAATCTTTTAACCCTCCCTTCATTTTCTGCTTTCTAAACCCTTTATGCTAGAACCAAAGTGAAGTCTGGAACATACTATACACAGCTACATACATTTTAAATCACTAAATGCACCTTTTTTCTTGAAGACTGGGAATAGATTTACTTTTTTTGTAGCTTTACACTGATGTAATGTAATTAGGTTCTATAACATTGCTTAATGTGAGAGAAGAGTTAGGCAGCAAGGTCCTGATTTGAAGTCTACTGTTGAAAAGACCCTTATTGACTTCAGTAGGCTTGGGATTCAGCCATAAATCTGTAAAACCAAATGATAGGGTCAATGGTTTAGTACTCTATAAATTTCATTTAATAAATGAATGCAAAATTTGATCCAAAATGTCCCCATAAATTTATACCTCTTTTTTCTCATTCTTTAAATCAATACAGATGCCACACAAGGCATGTATCAGTGTCAGGCTATCAATAGCTCTGCCACTGTTGTATTTTGTTTTATATGCTTTTCCCTCTAAAGCTAGGAATACTAATATCTCTACATTGTTCATTTTTTATAACTATATAAATTCAAATTCAGAACTAATTTTCTGCTTTTATTTAAATTATATCTTTTTTAAAAAAAGGAATACAAATTCAAAATCCCTCACTGCGAGAAAAAGAATCTGTCTCCAAAATTTTAACCCCATGCAATGTGTCTTAATGAAACAACAGTGTTAGAAACCCAGGGAAAGGAAGCTCTATAACAGCAGCGATGACTGCTAATGGTGCTACTGCATCATGCAGAGTCTGCAGAGGGCATATAGGCCTTCTTTAGAAAGATATGGAAGGACATTGATGTATCTCATAAAGCTGACAGGTCATTGCTATCCATTGTCTTGCAGAACAGATTAATAGATTCATTGGTTCTTACTAGACAAAACTGTTCACAGCAGATAGAATTTATCCTGAAAAGTTGCTGCATTCTGCTTGCTGGTACAAAATGCTCTTCGGCTTTCCATCTTTCAGTTGTTGGCAGGTAGTTAAACAAGAAACACAGAGAATCCGTTTACAGTTATGGGTCTCTGTCCTCACTCATAATTATAGTTCTTAGATAGATTTTAAAAGCTCTTTTTGTCCAGAATAGAACATTACATAAACCCCAGGGGCACAATTAATCACCCTCTAGATATGCCAGCAGCATGATATAAGAGTTGGTAAATTTAATAGTATTTTTTTGTGTTGGATGGAAATCAAAAAGGAACTATTTGGCAATATGCCTCAGATCATTACAAAGTTGTCTACTGTGGCACTCCAACCTTGACAGCCACAGATCAGCTCTGGAGGAAACTTACAGAGCCAAAGGGGACTTGTAAAACCAAACTGACCTGCATTCTGTTATCCTAAATATTTTCACCTGAGGCACTCTGATGTATTTGTTATAATAAAGAGCGGGGGGAAAGGAGGAAAAAAACTATTGCCTCTTACATCAGTCAACCAAATAAAACAGTAGTTTGATGCTTACTGGTATTGGTGAATAGTTAACATTTGTGTGAGTATTCCCTTTGATGGGACTGAGTGATAGCTCATCAGGGGCTCTATATCACCTTGGAACTGATCTAACAACTGTTTCATTGTAGTCTCTGTGTCCACTACCTTTCAAACCATGTGGAAAAAAAATGCAAAATCCAAAAAGATGATAGCAAACATTCCTAGTTTATACCCTGCTGTTATAAAACAGATGTCAGGAGAATATATGTGGGCTCACAAGTTAATGCTTTTTACAATTGTGATTTTGTATCATATCACTCATTCCAGAATACTGGGAAATGTTTTGCAATAACTCTCACACAGTATTACCAGTGTCACAGTGTTATTTGAGATAATGTCTCAAGCAGGCTTGATTACTATGATTGCTTCTTGTTCTTCTCTTTGTACTGTATCTCCACCTTCTTTCATTTAACTAAAGTGTGTTTGCAAGTTGAAGTCTGAAACTGCTTCACCATGTAAGTTTTTTTGATCCTTGACTAGCAGGGGCACTACAGTTGGCTTAAATCTCTTTTCAAGTCCATAGGGGAATCCTTTGAGTCACGAAAACAGAATGTCCTTGGTTAAAGAGAAACCAAAACAGTGCCAGCCATATTTCATTTTCTTCCCCAAGCTGAAGGAGATAGAAGCAGATATGTGCAAAAGCAAAATAGTAATCTGGTTGCTGGACTTTATTGCCTACGCAAATGGCATCCATGAACATCATATGGGAAAGCTAGATCTTGTATAGATTACAGCGAATGGAAAGGCTTTGTGACAAAAGTATTGCTTCAAAAACTGGTGAGTCTATGGGTTTTCTAAAAAAAGAGCATTCATCTTAAATTCTCCTAACACCATTGGCAGGTCACTAGCTAAGTGATTGTAAACCAGGGTGAAAAATAGCTTCTGTGGAGGTAGAAGGTACTTTTGATGTCCTTTGTCTCTCTTGAACAGTTCCATTTTGATGCCGAAGAGTAACACGGCAATTTTTAAATGCTGTTTCTGTTTTGGTGAGAGATCATGGTCAAACTAAGACCATGCATCAATGAATTGGAATATAGTCTACTAAATTTATGAGGACAGAAACTCTTCAGGCTGTCTTTTACTATTATTCTCCTGGATGGTGCGTGTGAAGAAAATAAGATATCCTCTGTTGTAAGGGGTTGGGATAGAGTTTAGAGTATCGCGATTGTGTAGCTACATGTCTTCCATATTGTGTCATATAGGTCCACATATCTGCGACGAAAATTGGGATGAGAGTATCCCTCTGATGCATAGCTGTATTTCAAGACTAAATTATGATACTGTAATGCACTGAAATGCTCTAGATAGGGGCCAGATTAATGGTAATAAGGTGTGTGGGAGGAGTGGAATTTCTCACTGGGGGATTTTGATGCTAATTTGTGTTTTAGGTTGGGGAGGCTCCAGTACATACCTAGTCGCTCTCTAATCTGCCAGTTCTGACCAGTGTGAATTCTCCCCATCAAAATACTCAGCGCCATGGACAGTCAGAGCTACTGGGGCTTACCTTAGGCTCTAGTGCTATTTTTCACTTCCAGTGCTGCATCTTGGTCTCTGCCTTTAGGAAAAGTGAATATATGATAATCAGTTTGCTGTTTCAGATTTACAAGAAAAAAGGGGAGGGACGAGTATACCTTGAGGCTTCTTTAGTTCCTTCTCTTACCCAGAAACACTCTAGTCTTTTAAACAAATACAAAAATCTGAGTTTCTAATCGTTAAGGGGTGTAGCTCTCAAAAGGTCTTTTGCTGTCCAAAAAAATTTTTAGACCAAATGTCTTCATTTTAAAAAGAAATATAAAATCTCCTTCTTCCTGCACTCTAGCCTTCAAATTGCTGTACAATAGCTCAATTCCACGTAAGTGTTCGAGGTCGTTTATAGGAGTCTAAGTGTTCTTTGGAGTGGCCTGTCCACCAGCAGGGCTAAATACCCCAACTTCAGTAAATCTAGGTACTGGGAATGCAGAATAGCTCATTCTTCAGATTTGACTGGGTTTCTGGCTCTTCAGTCTGCACCTGATGATATTTCTAAAAGGTGTAGGCAGAGGCGTACTCTATAAATATCTGCTAGGTGAAGGCTTTTAGTGATCCCAGCTTGTCCATCATAACTCTTCTGCCAGCAAATATTCCCCTTGGATTCACTGCTTATGGCATTCTCCCTAACCCATTTCAGCCACAGCAAGTCAGATAAGTGAGCCCTGTGATTTAAATAGCGTGAGCCAACCTGGCTCGTCTTCACAGAAACATGTTAAGGAATGATTATATGAGCAACGGAGTCAGGAGACACTAGGCTGAGTTCTGGGGGAGGGAGGAGGATGAATAATCTCTAACAGAAGGCCAATACTGAGCAGCTGTGGACACACTGGAGAAGGGAATCAGTTGCACTGGCAGAGCTGGAGCTGGATGGCAGCAGCCATCAAGTCCTCAGAGGCCACTGTGCTGGGGGATGTGGCTAAAGATATAGAACAGGTACCAGAGGGTACCAAAATGATTAACATCGCTAGTTTTGATGCCAGGTAATTCTGGAAAGGTCCTGTACTATGCTTCAACATGGCTGTGAGAGTGACCAATGCACGCTGTGGAACGAAACGAGGCAGCTTTAGATGTTTTCTTCACTGCCCTCTTTCCTCAGCTGCCTGCTCTAGGTGCTTTGGCAGAAAGTCCCCTATAACCACAATACACTGAAGGGAAGGGGTTTGTGCATATTACTGATGCACTTTGCCAAAAAGGGACATTTAAACCAAATTGGTTGACTTTGCACTGAAGTACATAAGAAATGTTCATGCAGCCACATCTGCTGCGTCTGTTATGGGGGTTCTGTTCTCCTGTAGATATGTAATAACAGGAGGTGACATTTTAAATGCCCTGACTGTTTTTTTTTCAGTGAGCAGCAGACTAAAGCCTGACCCGTTTATTTCTAAACTGCTTCCCTGCCACTGATGCAGTTACAAAGAGATTAGCTCTTTGGTGCAGACAAAACCCGAACTGATCTTTTGGGCTTTTACTGCTGCATTTCAAAGTAGGCTCTTTCTAGAAAGAACTGGAAAGCAACTGTGATACTGGCAGATTTGCCAATGTCATGCAAAATATGCTTCTGCAGAAGGTGATGTGAAATGAAAACATTTACTTAGAGAAGTTCTATTTCGGTTTTCTGTGTTTCCTAGTGCCAAAAGGTGAGCAAACATATTGCAGGCCTTTGCCTGGTTCTAATCCCAGGCAGGTGGAGGCTGTGGGATGATTTTCTGGTTGAGTCACAACAGTCGTGCATCATGAACAAGGTATTGCAATGCCAGGAGGCTGGCAACAGTAAGCCAATGTTTGAGATCTCGTTTTCTTTAAAGACTGAATTAAAAGAAACATAAGCTCTTTCATTCTCCCTGTGTCTCTCTCACTTTTTTTTTTTAAGAACAGAAAAAAATAGAAACATTGTAGCAGTATTAAACTATTTGCATTTTTTATCTCATTTTCTTCAAACTTTCCTTTGCCGTATCCGAGCCCTCTTATTAGTGTCCCCTTTGCTTCCTAACTATGTTTCATAAGCCCTTCTTCCTCTTTTCTTCCTTCCTCCTTTGCTTGTCTCTGACACATAATCTTTCTATCTTCCTTTTCCTTGCAATTTATGAAATTCTAGTTTTCCATAAGATTTCTCATATTACAGGAGTGCTATCTAAATGCAAATACTTAAGGAAAAACACAAGAAGATAAAGTGAAGTACTTCATCACTGAAGTGTGTATTCAGCTGGCTTCAACACTAAGACAGTAGCAGTTACCAAAACACCTAATAGTAATCCGTAGTAAAAAAAAATTAAAATTACTGAATTTTTCAAAAAGAAAGTTTTCCTTTGTGTATCCCTTATGAATTGTCTTTCTTTTTCTTATTGCTTTTGGGAATATACTGAAACATAGTATTAAATGTATTCAAAGTGTCCAACAAGACAACAGTAAAATACAAATCATGCATCTGTGAAGCCTCACTCAGTCAGAACATTTAGAATACCAAAACTACCATTGTCTACTCCTCTACAGAACCCTCTGTTCAGAAATTTATTTGTATCACCTGTTTATGAAATGCATTCAAAACAAAAACATCATAATTAGGCTTTTATGCCAGAATTTCAAGAGAATTAAAATTCAACTCTTCCCTATAATTTTAATCTGGCTAAAATCAGAGGTAATTGCAGAGCTGAATGAGTTTTTTTTGCTCCTAGGATCTGGTTTAGATGAACCGTTTGATAATACCACGTGAGATGACTTGATATAAAGAGGTTTCCAATACAAGACTGGTAGTGACAGTGATAGGCACCCGGAATTACCTATGATAGATGGACAGATAGGTAGGATAAGCAGTTTTAAATCATTTTTTCTAGAAAACGAAATCTTCCACTCCTAAGACCTCTGGAGTGGTTTAATTTCATTTCCACTGGGCAACTCATCTATAACAGCACCCTTTAGTCCATGAGCTGTGATTTAGGCAGCCAGCATTTTCACAGGAAAGAGTGACTCCCTTACCACTTGCGTTTGCAGAAGCCCTCTGACACCCCAGCTTGGCTCCCTTTGGCTCTCACTCCATTCCCACCCTGGCAGTCACCCACCACTCCCGAGTCTCAGGATAGCACTGCTCCTGCTGCCCTGCGGCACTCTCCTACCTTGCTGCCACTTCTGATTTCTAACTGCGTGCAGTTTCCCTTCAGGCAGAGTCATCCCTTTCGGGTATGGGCAGGTGCTGCTGAGCGGCTTCCCGGGCTGCGGCAGGACTGCAGGAGCGTCTGTGCCGGTGCAAATGTCACGCTGCGCTAGGAAAGGCAGAACCTGACTCAAGGGCTTTCTGCACAATAACAATATAGCTGGGCTCCAAAAGTTTAGTGGGTAAATTGGAGATGATTGTCCCTAAAGGGGCAAATCTCTCATCTTTCACTCTACCTTTGTCTGATGGACTTACTTACTTTCACATGGTACTTCACAGTGTTTCCATTTCCACATTCCTGTTAGTTTGGAAAGTGTCATGATCCCATTTCAAAGATAAATACCCTAGGCAAAGGTGTACCTTCTCAAAGACTAAACCTACCCTGCTAAAGTCATCTGTCTTGGCCAATGCTCCCTTGGCCATAGGCTAAGTGGCAGACCAATTGTACATTTCACGTTGCTCATGTTTGTCTCCCTCTAGAACAGACTGGATAAATCCACACTGACTAGCCAATGAACCTGTGTATCCTTTTGATTCCAAGTGGTGGCCTTAATGTGCACATCTTTTTTGTGTGTGTTTTACACTTAGAAGTGCACAAACCTGAGAACTGTCACAGCTCACTAGGGTGATGTTTTTGGCATGCCCCCAAGGGTTCTCTTCTCAGTCATGGAATAAAAGGATTAGGATTGCCTTAGATGTATTGCCTTGGAGATTTTACAAAGATATATTTGAAGAATTTCATAAAAAAGGATGAGCCAAACCTGGTAGTCTTGTCTACACCGCCTGCAGTGAATTGCCACTTGAGGAAAGCTCCCCCACATTTCACCCAAATTAGATCTTGGAGAGAGCAAATTGAATTAGTCCCAAGGAGTAATTCAAGGGCAAAATAGCACACACATGCGGTGTTGATGATCAGTAGACCAGGACCCGGGACTGAACTGGAAAGCCAAGTTATTTGAGAGTGTAGCTGCACTGCAGGTATTCAGACAATTTCGATCATTCTCAATGGAGACCTAAATCCACATAAGGATATTGGTCTAACTAACTTGTCTGAAGCAGTGGACAAGTTAACCTACTCTCATTCTCCAAAATATGACCTAAAGTCACTAGCTAGCTGAAAATTTGTTTTGCACTTGTACTCTGTTTCATTGGAAATACTGGGTCAAAGCTCAAGATCAGAGTCCTCGTGTTTCATATGATGCTTTGCAATCCTAAAGCTAGTTAGAACATGAGTCCTAAGCCAAAACACCAGCTGAGCATACTGTACTCACATGAAAGACTGAAAATAACAGTCTCACTCCCATTTCTCAGACACAGCAATTGCTTGCAATGGGCTTACTCTTTGCCCTTCCTCTTTCTCTTCTTATTCTATCTGAAGCGGGGACAGACCAGGAAAAAGAAAACAGATTAACATGGGAGTACTGCCTGCCATTTTCCCAGGCTAACATACTATGAGAAAGATTGTCTTGGACCTTCCACTTGTGATGTTTAGTCACATGCCAAGATAGGCTTTAAATTCATTCTCTGAAAGAAATATTCTCAAAAAGCAATTTTTCTTCAGTTGAAACAGGGAGCCTGTGATGGAGTTAAGCATTTGTCCCATGTGCCTCAAGCTACCATTACAGCTCCTGACTTTAAAGGGCATTGGAGGGGAAAACAAACTTCCCATCTAGTCTTACTTCACCACTTAGTCACTCTAAGAATATATCACCAAAACATATGCTTGAATTATGGTCACAAAGTGTTGGAGCATTTTATTCAGCTACAGGCAGGGTAGAAGCTAACGAATCTGTATTTTAAGCATACCCTAAATCAATAAAAAAATGCCAGAAAAAGTACATGCATAAGTGAAAAACCAAACACAAGTGGGCTGGCCTGAGGATATCATTATTTATTGAAACAGATTTTTCTTTTCCTTATGGTTTTAGAAACAAATGGCAGGTGCAAACAAAGAATAAAATTAGTCATAATTAGTGCTGCAGACTATTTTGAATTACGCAGCTGAGATCTGGATAAATAATTCAGATTTTACTCAGTAAATCTAAAACCACAATCCATTTATAAACTGAGAAAGCTTATTAATCTGTAGCTCTCAGGTTAACAGTTTGTGTCAATTACCCAGGTAGTCTTGCATCACTGGCAACCTTAATCATATGCCGTGTTTCTGTTCTTCAGTACAACAGTGAAGGTAAGAATTCACAGTTTCTCTGTTTCATGCCAGTAAACTTCTTTATTAGAATATTTGTGGAAGTGGGAAGCAGGGGACTGAATTGAGACAAGTTTCTTTTTAAGGTCAGCAAATTTTCAGAATTCGCTACCCTGTCTTTCCTGATACCTGTGCAGCCCTTGCGGCTAACCAACACCTTCCCAAATGCTGCCTCAGAAATCAGGACCCAGTTTTCAACATTTCAACAAGCTTCTATTGAAATTTTTGGCAAGTTCTCAAGGTTTAGGTCCTCAAAACATTTGGAGGTGTGGAGAGTTAAGTGCACTGTGTAGTCTCTGCTGAGTGAACCTGAAGGTCTCTGGAGAGCATTGTGAGTATCTAATATAGGTATTCTTGTCTAGGGAGGCATATCTTAACAGTGAAATGATATACTGTGGGTGGGACATCCTGTGCTGAGCTCAGCAGTTCTTTCCTCCTGTCATGGTTTGGGCTGGACTGGCCACTGAAACGAATAACAGATGCTGTCCCTCGCCTCTCTCTCCAAGCAGAGGAGGGAGAGGGAGAAAGAGACTTATGAGTTTAGAAAAAAACTAAACTACTTTAATGAAAATATTAATAAATTAATAAAATAATTTTTTTAAAAAAATAATGAAATATATACAATATATACCAAACCATATCAAGCTCCCAGGATGACGATCATGTCACTGGCAGGCACAGGGAAAGTCCCAGGCTGGACTCAGTGACAGATGGGAGCTGGATTCCAGATCTGGATTCAGGAATACAGGGATCGGGATCAAAGGCAAATAGACAGAGTCTTCCTCGGACACCAGCCATTGAAGAAAGAGGGCTGACCCTTTGATCCCTCAACTTTTATACTGAGCATGAGGCAGATGGGATGGAATACCCTGTTGGCCAGTTTTGGGTCACCTGTCCTGTCCACTCCTCCCTGCAGGTGTGACCCCTCTACGCTTTTCCGCTTCTGACCCTCCAATGGGGCAAATAAGAAAGTTGGCTGGTCTTGGTTGTTACAGCAATAAGTATAAGCAAGAGCCCCTCTGCATACCATTCCTTGACATAAATTACAAATAATCAGGTCTTATCAGTCTGAGAATGAACACTGTCTCCACAATATGCTGTTATTTTCAGAGAGTTCAGTTGGTTAGGGCTTAGCTGCAAAGTAAAATTACTGAACAGAAAATCAGTTCTGTTTCACCTCAAACCAGGACACCTCCTCATTCCTTCAGAGATGATGAGGGTATGGGATGGGATACATAAAGGTCAAGTAGAATAAACAATGGCAGCAGATACACAGCCACATTCAAAGCACCCTCCCTGCACAGGTTTGGTGAGGACCACACCTTCACAGCAGGCCACTTGGTCCCACCATCTCCTCTCAGCACTCAAGTCTCTCTTCTTCCCAGCTGCGTATCCAGGGACTTTCTCCAACTCCTGATGCTTTTACATAGATCAAGTTAAGACAGGTTCCACTTTCCCAGCATAATTCATCTCTTCAGCTACCTGGCAAACTAAGGGAATATACAAGCTACATTTTTCCCAGGCACCTTAGCAAACCAGCTCTCTACTCTTTCATTGCCTTTCAGCCTACAGCCTGAAGTTCCCACTTGACCTAACCACATTTTCTTACCATGTTGGGAAGGTGATGGGAACTATCCCCTTAAGCCATGCCTCATGAAGAACCATGTAATGAGGAAGGCATTGCTTAATGTTACTCAGAATATTATCTTTCCATCTGAAAGTAGAGTTAGTCATGCTGGTTTTCCTGAGTGCAATTAGGTGATTTGCTGAGCTATTTAAAGGAATCAAAATGAGTTGCTGAGCTGCTTAGAAGAAGCAAGCCGCTGGCAGCATAGGCCACTTGCAGACCCAATCAGCTGTATGCTGGATGCAATAAATAGTAACTAATAATTTGTGATAATAAATAGATTTACATGCAAACAATTTTGCTTGCTAACTTTTGCATGGAACCCATAACTTCTTTTTCAACATATCTTTTAACAGGAAATTTACTCTTGGCTTTAAGACCTCAAGTGAATGAAATTCCACCAATTGGCAAATTATTCCACAGCCCACTAAGCCTTGTGGTTAAAAAAGCATGCAGTAACTCTACTCTGAAACCCTATTGCTGCCAGTCGTATTCAGTGCCTCTTTGCATGACATTTTCTGCTCCGCTTCCAAAGATCAAAAAAACTCTTCTCCTTTTAAATATTTGTGGAACACAACTAAGTCACCTGTTCATCTGAATACAGAAAATGGACCAAGCTTCCTTAATGCCCTGTTAAATCCTTTTTATTTCAGATCTTGGAGTGCTCATTTCCAAACCTTATCTAATGTATCAGTCTCTGTCTCAGCCTCTTTGTTCTGTCTGAAATTTGGGTCCGAGTACCAAAGTATTCACAGTAACAGGATGAGTAAGGAATGATACCTTCAGCAGTAACAGCACTTTGTATTATGAGCTGCTTTTACCCTGCTCACCTACCCAAAATTCTTAGGTGCTTGCATTTCACCTCATCAGCTTTACTTTCACCACCCAACCGTCACCTGGAAATTTCACTGTTAAAGATATAATACTAGCTGCAGGTAATTGGTAAATATACAGAAGAACACTAGAACAAATATGGGAATGGTCTTTAAATATGTGTGTCTTTAAATACCTATATATTTAAAGAGGTTTTTGTTGTTTGGGGGAATAATAGACCAGGAAGCCTTATGGGTGAATGTAATGAATTAGTTGAAATAATAATTTAAAACCAAGTAGCAGAACACTTGGGAGACCATGGCCAAATAAGGGCCATTCAGCACAGTTCCTGCAGAGGGAAATATTGTTGTGTTAATCTCCTAGAACTCCTTGAATATATTAATAAAGAAGAGCAGCTGGCGTAATTTATTCTAACCTCACTGGGCCACTGACAAAATTCTTTGCGAGAAGCTACGAAGGAAGCTAAGTAGTGATGGATCAAGAAGTGGTGGAGGGAAAGGAGGTGAAGGGCAGGATTAAATGGTCAATTTCATCATGTCAAAGGATAACAGCGGTGGGCCCCAAGGTTCCTGCTCTTCTACTTATTTATTAATCATCTGGGAAACGGGAATTGCTGTGAGGCAGCAAAATTTGCAAGGGATAAAAAATAGTTCAGCCTAAGTTCAGAGATGATTGTGTGCAACTTCTGAAACAAACAAAACTGTGTGACCTACTCACTCTGACAAATGAATTATCAACAAAAGCAAAGTAAGGCACACCAGGTGGAAAAAATATGAATTACTCAACACCTCACAGAACTCTAAATTAGCGTACCAACTTCAGAAAGGGACCTAGTTATCCTTGTAAATTACTTCAATAAAGACTTCTGCTTAATGTGCAGCTGTACCAGATAAGCAAACATATTAAGATGCATAAAGAATGGGAACTAATAGAGAAAGGATTAAACTGCCAATGCTATAGTGTGATCTGAAATACTGTGTGCAGTACCAGTGACTCCATCTTATAAACAATAATGCTGATTTAGAGTGGGTTCAGTGAAGGACAATGGGAATGATCAAGAGCATTAAAAAGTTCTCTTATGAAAAAAGATCCAAGACACTGGGGCTGTTGACCATGAAAAAAGGGATGTCAAATTTACAAACTGTAATGAAGGCTAAAGTGAAGGTACGTCTTATACACACATACACATGCAAAGGGAGAGGCAAAGCAATTAGAAAGAGTGGAAAGGAAAAAGCAATATTTTTTCTTATAGTCTGCAGTTAGATTCTGAAACTGGGGAAGTCATTGGGGCCAAGAATTGAAGAGGATTCACAAAAAGACTGCTAGACTGGCATAGGGGCACCCAGAATTTTCAGGGGTAATGACTGATAGAAACAGCTCTTATTTGAGCCCAACTGAGTTAGGGAGGGTTACGGTGCCACAAATTATCCCACATCCCTATACTTAGGTTTCTCTGAGCACCTCCCTCTGAATCATTCTAAGTGCTGTAGAAGACAAAGTATTAAATAAGACTGATTTGAGATGATTCTGACAGTTCCTATGCCTCACTTAAAAATGCCTTCATTTTATACTGGATCCCACTTGCAATTCCTAATCGCACCTTATTCATTAACAGATTTGTAACCTTTTTCATTAATTTTTTCCATTGATCTGCACTTAGTTTATACAGTGCTATTTTTTAAAAATTGTAATGTAACGTAAAAGTGGTAAAATTCATCACAGAAATATAAGTATATTATGTCAACACTTAATCTTTATCACTCAGACTTAGATGATCTTACAAAAAAATGATAACAAATTTTCCATAAAACCGTATTAACAGGCATTATTTATGCTAAAATCTATTTTTTTACTGATTGTGTCCCATACAAGCCCTTCCATGGTTTTAAGAGAAGCTGATATCAGACTAAGTAACCTGTAGCTTGTCATATCATCTTATTTCACTCTTTTTAAAATTGTAATGCTCTTTACTAGTTCTCTGGAACTTTTTTTCCCACAAGTCAAGATTTGTTCAAAATCAACATTAATATTCAGAGAGCTCCTAAGCCAATTCTTTAATACTACTGGGTGCAAGTTATCAGGCATAGTAGATTCTAAAATGCTTAATGGTTTTTGTTTCACATCCTCCCCAGTTACTAATGGAATAGAAAGTATTTAATTAATCACTGTAAGATATGAATACATCATGCTAAGGATGAATACTTCTGTTTTTCCTGCATAGTGATTGACAATTTTACAATCCTGGTCAAGTTCTGGATCTATGCCATTTGTAGGATTTCATTAGTTTCTGATTTAGTTAAAACATTCCCTCTCAACCCTATCAGTCAGAAATTCTTAAGTGCCTTTTAGCTTTTCTTGTTAATTGTCTGCTTTTTCTGACTGCTGGCTTGGGCTCACTATGAGGATCTTCCCTGTGTTCCCCTTCTTCTGCACATGTTACTGCTCTTGTGACAGCTGCTTTCACCTTTCCTGTGATGAGGTGCTTTCCTTCATTATATTCACAAAGAGTTCTTCTGGCTATGTCAAGGGGAACAAGTAGAGGGATGCAATTGGAGCAGAGCTATGAAAAGAAGCAGCGGGCACTGAGCATCCATCGTTCACACTACGTTTCTCAGGGGTCTTTCCCTAGGACTAGCTCCAGTCAGGGCTCCTGTCCTAAATGGGACACAGCTAGATTTAGTGAATGGGAACCACCAAAAAATTCACTTTAGGAGAACATTACTGACCTGAGCTGATCTACTAATGCAGACACGCCTTATAATAATTAAAATCCTGCCTGGATTTTTACAGGATACACCTGATTCTCATTTATTAAATAACTATAACAAAATTTAGAGAAATTTTTTTTATTGCATGTGTGGTGAAAATATCTTACTGACCATTTCTTCTCAAGAGCCGTACTTATTCATGCAGAATGAACCTATGAACCGTCACTTTTTCTACTGAATTCAACAGAAGAAAAAGACATCTACTGAAATAAAGGGACAAGAATATGACCAAAGACAATCTGCAGAAAAAAAATCTAGTAGCCTTTCAAAATTGCAGGTTTTGGGTTTTGGTTTTTTTCTTTTTTATTCAGGATGGCTGCAAATTATCAAATGGATCTAAGTAGAGGGAAAGTTTGAAGAGGTTATAGTAAGCAGCTTTTGAGTTAGAGGTAGCAAAACATTAAATAAGTAAATTTCCAATCAGGGTAATTTTTAAATGACCTCTAAACCAAAAATAGTTTGATTATACACTGTTTGAAGAAAATTAATTATCCTTCTTTTCCTTCAAAGTATGGAAATTTTTAGGCCAAACCAATTTCCAAGCCAAAGTTAAAGAAGGGCAAAAACAGGACTTTCAAAGCTGGTTGCAACCTTAACAATAGGGACGATACTGTTTTTCCATAATAAAGAGAAGGTAGACGTGACAAAACTGCCTGAGAGGGCTACAGACTTGATAATAAGAGAGGGTGAACCAAATCTTGAAAAAAAATCCGGTACTTAGAGAGTTTAGCTGAAACTTTCTTCGTGTGTGGTGTTGAATAGAGTCTGAAATGGGACTAGCACAGGGAGCTGCTCCTGGGATGCACTGCATCTCCAAAAGGAAACTCTGTAGTGTGCAAATGTTAGCTAGGAAAATGGACACCCCAAAACAGTGCACTGCTTTCCTTCCTGTCTGAGGCATTACTCTGTAAGTAGAACAGAAAACCAAATGCTTTCTGTTCCTATAAATTCAGCAATGCAAAGCTTGTTTCACACCTGGAGCCACTGCTTCTCAGTCCAGCATCTTAACTTCTTCTGTCAGTTGGTGGTGGACCTGTTGGATAAAGATAAGATGATGAAGATCCAGCCAAGGTGAAATAGCATGTTGCAGCTTAACTAAGACTGCCCTGATACCATCAGGGCTGAACTTGACTGTTGGTTGCACTTTACTTTCTGGATGTAGTGATGAAATACAGTCATTGAATTACCTTGAGTCACCCATTTGCTGGGCAGTTCAGGTTTCTAAAAAACTTGATTATATAGCTGAAGTACTGGAGAAAGTCATATATCAGCAATAGAGCTGGATGAATGATAATTCATTTGTTAAGAGGGGTCTTTTTCTTCATCTTCTATTTGTCACTTTTATATGTAATTATTTGAAATTTTTTTAATAATTTCTATAAATATTTTTCATATGCAGGTTATTGGAAGGCAGTTTAATCAAAGTATCTGATATTAGAAATTCAAAAGGGACTCCTTCAATTGGACATATCAGTCACATGGGTTTTTTCTAATTGGTTGAGGATATCTCTCAGAATCTGCCTGCTAGTAAAAATAATAATAATTACAAATGCAAAGTCATTGCTGCACTGATCATTCCTGCCAATAAACAGATATGCTGGAATATTTGTGGAAAGCAAACACAAAAAGGATGTGAATAGTTAATTACAGATCATTCATCTGAGCAACTATTTGCAAAAAATGCTTGGGAATGTTCCACCAAACGGTAGTCACTGTTATCTTCTTCCCTCTCCTGTCTTTGAGCCTCTTTGTCTGTTGAAGGACAGATGCTGGCATTCAGTTGTGTTTTCAGGACTTGTCAGAAAGCCATACCCAGTGTGAAACCTCAGGTTATAATATTTAAATAGAAATTTTTAATTTAGGATTCCCTGTCCCCAGTACCATACAGTGTAGGGTATGGAATAATGGTTTACATTGCCCTGCATATACCATCTCCTTCTAAAAAAATATTTTAAAGGAATATAAAATATCTCTTAGCTAACTTTTACAAGCTATAGATATTTAGCTCTGGATGGATTTTCCCCAAAGTACAACCCTGGTGACTCCTTATATGAATCACAAAAATTGAAGTGTGATTTATAACTACTGTCTCATAGTTTGGAATTCCCAGCAGAAGACATATATCCCTTTATTTCAATGCATAGATACATAGCTCCTCTGATCCTATCTACAGATGACTTCCAGTTAGCACATGGCCTAATTCAGAGAGTTATTCACTCTGCTTCAGTCATTAAAGTAGAACTGGAAGAAAAACTACTTGATCTCCATCCATACCCAAATGCTTCTGCCTCGCCAGCAAGAATTCACTGATTCCTTCTGGATAACTATATGATAGACCTGACTACATTGGGCATCAAAAAAGCTGAAGATACAATCTGCATAGAATTTACATATATTTGCATACATATGCCTGGCCAGAAAGTATAGCAATTCACATTTCCACATCATAAGAGGACTAATGGAAGTGTTCTCTGTTCCTTTGGTGTGCCTTTCACTTTTTTTTTTTCTTTTTCAGGCATCTGTTTTACTCACAAACTTTCCAAGTTGTCCCTATGCCCCAGCTTTGCTTTTGCTCAACCATGTTCAGAGATGACACTTTCAATTTTTATCCTTATTCTGACTCTGCCCGCTCTACACAACTTTCTCATCCCAGCAGGATTCCTTAAAAACGTCTTACTTTACCATTATTAATCTATTTGAAACATTTCTACTGGTAGCTTGCGGTAGAGTCCCCTAGCTTTGTCCTTCACCATCCTAGATCTCCTCTCCAGTTCTTCTTCCAAAGCTCCTCACGTGTTTTATCACCACTGAGGAAGTGTAACAGAAGAGCAGGATGAGCATAATGGTGCTGCACTCCTTCAGCATAGGTCAGTGCCCTTTAGGTAATTTCAGCAGCTTCTCGATTTTCTGTTGGGCTAACACAGCTATCACAGACAGAGTGCCCAATGATATTCAACTACCATCCCAGATTTATTGGGCTGTGCATAAAAGGTACAGAAATTGTCACAGAGACGCTGGAGAACACAGACAGAGCTCCCAAGGGATGGCAGTTAAATACACTTGGTGCAGTCTTCACCTCTTAAATTTCCTAGTAACTGTCTAGTCAGATAAAGAGATTGCTTCAAGAGAAGAAACCACAAGGACTAGCATAGTAAAGGGGAAAAAAATAGGGAAAGGTTCCTTCTTAAAAATAAAGTCAGAAAAAAGTCAGAATTTAGATATCACTGAATCTATCTCATATGCAGTCTATACTAAAATAAGGAGAAAGTTGTTAACAGGTGACTATGATTCCTATAACCTTCATAGGAACAGAAAAGCAAAAATAGCTTCTGAGCCGTTTCCCTTGGACTCAAAATTATGTTGCGAAAGATCTGCTGATTTCTGTGAACTAACCACAGTTAGAGGTATGCTCTGAGTTAGGCCAACAACAGCAGTATTCTTTACAGAAATCTGTTTTCCTATTCAGACTTTCAGCTGAGCCTAACTGCCAAAGCTAATCATGTTGTTTTTCCCCTAGAGCCCTGATTCAGTCAATTCTGGGGCAAAGATTTTGTATAGAATTTCTTCCCCAATTAGAGATTTCCACAGACTGGTTTCAAGTGGCTAATGAGAATGTACAGGGATTATAAACACACTTTCTTCTGGGTATTTTGGGTATGATTAATCCTGTTTCCTGACTTCAGAACACTAATATGTATATAATGAATTCTTTCAACTGTTGTTCGCATTTTCTTTGGACTTCAGGTATGAAAGAAGGGGTAAAAAAGGAAGTTGATTAGAACTGCTCTTGGCATTAAACAATTGGGTTGGAGTTAGGAAAATGCTTTTGAAGGGATTTTTCTGCGACAGTTCTCAAGCTGCTTGAACTTACAAAATAGCCAATGAAGGCTTAAGAACCTTGTGGCAAATTTTTCTGCTAAAAGCAGGTTTATATATTCCATTTCTCATACTGTCGCCAAAAGCAAATATATGTATTTTTGCATTAACAGTTTAAAGGTAGACTGAAGCACAGTTGCAGGAGAAGCACTTATCAAAGTTATAGTTAAGTAGTTCATTGTTGCTAGCTGTGCAAAAGAGGTTGGGCATAGTGTTTGTCCTGTTTGGTTTTTTTAAAAAGTATTTCTTAATGAATTTAGAATGTGGACCATCCTGGGGAAATTTAACAAAAGAATCCTTCACACAGAGAAGTCAAACCTTGTAAAATCATTACCATTACTAGAGCAGAACCTCTGAGGGAAAAATTATTGTGAAAAAACTGAACACTGTATAATGGGTTAACCAAGCCAAGGGAAGTATTGGATGAGCGTGACACTAGTGAATGTATCACCGAAGCGTATACTTGCCTAGGAAAAGATTAAAAGATAGCTTTCAAGTGCCTTCATACAGGCACTTCTTCGAGGTGATTGGCTTCCTAGAGGATAATGTAGAAGAAAGTGTGTAGGATTAAAAAAGATGTTTTCCTTTGAAAAAATGCCTTGGGAACCCTCCTTATATTATTTTTGCTTTGGAAAAAAACATACTTTTCATTTGTATGGATATGCTACGCATTGAGCCAAAACAAGGGAAGACTTTCTGCCACCTGTCCTACCTGATTTTGTTTCCACCCACATATGACATCAGTTAGTATCTTCTTCCAGTCTCGAGACAGGACTAAGTGAATGAGGAAAAGGTTGTAAAATGCCTTACTAGCTATGGTTGTTAACTTTTGTTCAAGGCAACTGCTTTAGCAGATCTAAGCCTTCAATAAGAACTGTTCTGTTTCTGTGCACATATGCTTCTATTTTATTCTGTATGCTACAATTATGATCCTCAATTACTGTCACTTTAAAAAGTTAAACAGAATCCATGGATGTACTCCAATTTTTCCAAGTCTAAAACTGTCATCCAGTGCCTGAATTGTAAGCTCTACCTTAAACGAGTGCCTTTTTATGAGTTAGATTACACAGTGGTTCACATCCATCTTCAGAGAAACAGAGTGAGAGAATTTAACTGATTGCAGAGGTTAATTTGGTCCATATACTTTGTCAATAGCAGGTCTGAGGAAAATTAGCACCAATAATTATAATACTGGTGTAAGTCATGAATTATTAGAGTGATTTTTAGCAATTTAAAGACTGAAGGATCACGAATGTCAGGACTTCCGTAACATTCTTGGCTTTTAATAAACGGCAAACGTTGTTAGAATTTAGGCTCCTTTTGCTGGCAAGCTTAATCACTATCCAAGAACACAGAAGACAAAATGTTCATTTTTAAACCAGTGTTACAAAATTAAGAGATTCAAGACAAATTGGATATGGATATTATTAGACTGTATTTATTGTAAAAGGCAAACACGTACTGATTTTCTCCACCAGCATCAATCAAAAATAATTTCCCTTTATTTTCCTTTTGAATGACTGTATGTGCTACCAAGGCACAGGGATTGCTGCTTCTCATACAAGCCCATAGACAGAAGAGTTCTGTTTTATTATACTATAACATGCAAGCTGTAGGTGATTTAACAACCCAAGTATCTGTTGCAAAAGTAGTATGTCAGAAAACAAGCTGCCCAGCAAGTCCGTGAATGCATTGGTGAGACAATTTTTCACATGGAAGAATAGGAAAATAATGGGATGGATGAGCTTTCTGAAAATGTCTTGACCCAACAGAGAATTGAGAGATGAACATTATCATGGAATGGTAGAGTTTAAAATGCTTGGGGTGGGATAACACAAACAAAACCAATAGATTTCGGAAAAGACATGATGAGGTGTCCAGTGATGCTGGTCTGAGGGAATGATGCTAAAGGAAAACCAGCATATGCTTCAGACGTTATATTACAGCACAAATACAGAGGAAAGCTAGCAAGCACAATACAACACCAATTTAACTGAAATATAACTTTGAACATGAGATTTCAAACCTTATCTACAGAAAAAGAATTTAGGTTAGAAAGTAAGCATAAGTATGAAAGTGCAGCACAAGTATAGGGCCAAAAATGAGAAGGGCATGGAAACGCACGTAGGGCATGAAATTCCTAAGAGCATGAAATGCACTTAGTAAGGGGCATGAGGTGTAAGGAGATAGAATTCTTTATGGACCTGAGTATTCAAAGGCAAACCAGGAAAAAAGCTAGTCTCCCATTGAGCATAATAGAAGAGCTACTTATTAGAGATGCCAAGAAGACTGTAGATGTAACACAGTTTTTCATCTTTGTTAGGTGGCTCTTTGAGATACTTCCAGTGATAAAGGTGTTCCCAGAATCTAGATAAAAGATTAGTATTTCCGAGGAAATCTCAACAGCTTCATTGCCATATTTCTGTTATACTTTCACAAGGGTTTGTCCTCAGTTCAGTACCAGTCAATATTTCTATCACTAGTGACTGGAAGTCCAGAAAAATTATTATTATATTTATATGGCACCAAGTGGGGAACGACTTCCAGCATGCTGGTGACTTGTTTAGAATCTAGAATAGAATAGAATAGAATAGAACAGAACGGAACAGAAATGTTGTAAAATAAATTGTTGTAATAAATAAAATGTTCTAGGTAAATTTGAAACTTTTTATGAAACCAAGTTTCATAAAATTGGGGTGTTGGAGTTGCCACCACTGTAAGTTCTCATGAACAGATTAGACTAACATCTGCCTGAAGTAACAGAGAATTACCACTGATCCTTCCACCCAGTGGTGAAATTGGCTATGAAGTCTTTTTCAGGTATGTAATTTGTTTTAGTTTCAGTTATGGATTTATGAATATGTGAACAAAGATGCTGAGTTCCCCTTCTCGTGCCAGCAGAACCCTTTCAGGCTTTGTAGAGTTCTGCTAAACACAGTAAACAACTTTAACTTTTCCAAATCAGTCCTTCAGGCACAAATGGTTCATTAGTATACTAGCATTTACCTTCATCAGATATCTATGGAGCCTGCCTCAGTCTCACAGCAGGGCCCTTGCATTTCTTCTACCCTGCCAGCATTTCAATCTGTTAGAGGCTAACAAAACTGATTTATTTTTATTCTGAGTTTCAGGCTTCTATCTTACTGGCTTCTCTAGCTTACTGTTCCAATTTATAGATGAATTTGCTGCGTCTAAACACACAAGTAACACTACTGTAGACACATATGCCTAAAATTTACAGCTACATGTGATGTCAAACATTGGCTTTGATTTGTCCACAACAGATGGATTTCCTAGTTTCATTTTCACATACATGATTTACAGTAGTACCTTGCCCTATCTATAATTTCTATATTCCTACTATTCTAAGTTTGATCTAGTGTTATGCTTGAATTTCTTCTTACTTTTCTTTTTTAAATACATCAACTCTTTGACTATGCACTGAAGTCAAATCTTTCTGCCTCATGTTGTTTCCAGGTGTGGTTATGATATATATAATACTTTTCTGGTATACAGAACCCTACATTCTGGCTCTTGCCTTTGGTTACCTCATGCATTCTCTTAGTCTTACAGGATTTGAGCTTATCCAATTTACACCTGCCCTTCAAGGATTTGTATTTCTTTTATTTCCTGTTACAGATTTGATATTATCGCTAATTTGATCTTGGACTGATGTCGGATCTTTTCTCGACAGCTGTAGAATATATATACAGTCGTTACAGTTCAGAGTTATCTCTCACAGATAAGACACGGAATTCTTTAGCTCTGTGATTTGACTGGACTCAGGAGTGTTTCAATAACTACTAATATTAAGCTTCACTGTGATTTCTTGAAACAAAAAGTATTCCTTAGAGAGGCAATCCCCTTTATGTGTATAAAAGCAGAATGCAGTGGTGTTCAGATATTTGATGCAGTTTGGGGAATTACAGAAGCAAAAATGGAGACAATGAATCAGCTAGCTGGAATCCACAATGTAGCCAGTATCAGACAAATATATTTCAAACCCTCTCTTTTTCTATTTATTTCTATTTTTCTTCCAAATACTATTGTCTGCCCCACACTTACAGATCTTTGTTTGAAGGGTTCCCTATCAGGGACCTGCACCTGTACTGGGAAGTCACCTTGCATTGAAATTTTCTGTGCGTATTAATGCTCTGTTTTGGCAGATGTTACTGCAGGAACAAAAGTTATATGGGATAACTGCAATCCTAAGGTTTATGCCTTAATGAAGAAGGGAAGGGAAGGGAAGGGAAGGGAAGGGAAGGGAAGGGAAGGGAAGGGAAGGGAAGGGAAGGGAAGGGAAG
>VFFE01007670.1:1441049-1455373 GCA_008921705.1 Burhinus oedicnemus | reverse complement strand
ATGGAAGGCAAAAGACAAAAGCCATTGATTCAGTTTAAAAAGAAAGAAAGAAAGAAAGAAAGAAAAAAAGAAAGAAAGAAAGAAAGAAAGAAAGAAAGAAAGAAAGAAAGAAAGAAAGAAAGAAAGAAAGAAAGAAAGAAAGAAAGAAAGAAAAAGAAAAAGAAAGAAAGAAAGGGAGAAAGAAAGGGAGAAAGGGAGAAAGAGAGAAAGAAAGAGAGAAAGAAAGAAAGAGAGAGAAAGAAAGAAAGAAAGAAAGAAAGAAAGAAAGAAAGAAAGAAAGAAAGAAAGAAAAGAAAGAAAGAAAAGAAAGAACAGACGTAATCCTCTGACAGTATAAGGTTGCTTTTCTGCAATATCCTGCCAATGACACTGTCATTTAGATTTCCCAAAGTACTTGTTAACATCACATACCATGACATCTTAAAAGGCATCATTACAGTCTATCGCGTTGTGATTTGTAGAAAAACAGTATGTCACAGCCATTTCTGTGGAGATCATGATGACCTTAATGTCAATGGGAAAATCACCAATCTTTCTTGTGTATATTCTCTGATATAAACAAAACTTAAGGACAAAATAATATGGGGTAATATAAATGGTTAAGTGGATGAAGATATAAACCTGCATTCACATTTGAATTTTTTTGTAACACCGTTCTTATTAGAGAACTCTTTCACACGTGTGTGTGTGCGTGTTCTCAAATACCTGGGATAGACACAACAAAACGGATCGCTGAAGTCTGGGTTGAACCAGATCTATTGGATCACTGAACTTGTGCCATACCCTTGTCAAGATGTTTATTCATCTGTTTATCAAGCCACATCCCTTTCTGCATTCAAGTCACTTGGAAATTCTCTTTATTCTTATTTCACATTCATTGTCCTGCAACCCAAATTTTTCTAAGGGTAATTTGACAAGTAACTGGCTTTAGTATTCCTTTTAGTATTTCCAGCTTTTCCTGCTTGAGAAGGCTCCTGTGTATAGAGCCAGATATGGCATGTGCTGTTGCTCCTGAAGAGGTGCCCCAGTAGCATGCACCCTAACAGGATTGTAGGCATTTGGGGGTAAATAATTAATTAATTGATCACTTTATGTTTATAGAATTCTATAAAAATTAAGAATTTGGTGGGCCTCTGATGTCTCCAGCTTCACCATGTCGTACTCTGAGTTCATTGGAGGGAAACACAAACTTTTGTTCACAAACTGCACGTTACAAGACTGAGACAGCCACTTCCATGAGCGTTGACTGCCTTCATTTTCTGTTTTCTGCAGCACTAAACTGGCTTTACTACCACCTCTTAGGGAATAATTTGTTACACCTAAGCTTTGTCATAAAAGTAGATTCACTGCCCATTTTTGACATATCTCATATTCTTTAAAAAATGTGACAGTCTTAAGGAGCACCAATAGGACCAAAAAAGTATGAATGCCCGATCGAGATGTACTCTTCAGCCAGCCAACAAAACTGCCTTGGAAACCTATGAACTATTTTACTGGTCAGTAAAAATAAGGCTTTGCATTTTGGAGAAGGATGTGTGTGCTTGTGTTGACGCAAAGTTCTCTGGCATAAGCAAATTTATTTCTTCTTTTTTTCCCTTTTACCTATTTAACTAGTGCTGTTAGTGACTCTGGCTTTACCAAATGCCAAAGAAGATGTTGCAAGAAGACAGAATGAAAAGCACGAGGCAGTAGTTCAAACGCTGAAGGATGTGGGCAAAGCCAGTGGTGACAGGTAAACAAAGGAGGAGTTCCAGGAAAGAACCGAATGAAAGGGCTTTTTGAAAAATAGGCAAGGGTGTGTGTGCACTCTGCACATGATTTGGACTTCCTTACTTCATTCTATTCCTTTCTATATTTTCCATTTCTTCTGTGGAAAAGTACTCTGAACCCGTTGCCTCAGACAATAACTTTTGTAAAAACTTTCATGCAAAATTGTCCTTTATTCTTGTTAAATTCCATTAAATACTTTTAAATTATTTCCCAGTTATTAACTATCTGAATCCAAACTATCTATGTGGCAAAATGTAAATAAGGGATTTTCAGCCCACGGAGTGCTTCTAAGGGGGCTCAGAAAAGCTAACTAAAAAAGGCAAGCTTATTGCCAAAGGGTTCAAATTTGTCATACAGCAATGTCCACTTGAAAATATTTAGGGATCTACGTGCAGAAAAAAAGATGAAAATCATTGATGTAAATTATACGAGAAGCATTAGCCTTTTTGCATGGTTAGGGGCATATCCTTTTTACTTATTATTCCAGGTTCTTTGTGAAGTGCCAATAGCTGTACTTGGCATTGTACAATATTCATACAGCCTCTAGAGAAAAGAACATGCATTGAAAGGAGACAGTTGCAGAATAGACACTGTGCCTTGAGAAGCACAAAGGAAGTTATAAGTAGGAGGGCTGACATTTTTTCTCTTCTTTTATCTTTTCTGGACATCGTCAAAAAAGGAGGCTTTCATTTTGAAGATTTATAATAGTGCACTTTAGAAAAGATCGCTTCATCTTGTGACACTGTGCAAGCGAGTCACCATGTTACTGGTCTTGCAAAAAACCTGTGGCTCAATTTGCATTGCTAATTGTAAGTAACCATAAACACACACTTGCAGTACATAGTCGGTTCCACTAGAGGGGTCAATTGTTCCTGCATGATAAACGCTTAGCAGGAGGACGGGTAAGTGGCTAGCTTCTTAATATTACCGGATAGGTGCCACTTTTTTCCTATCTCTAACAAACAAACAAAAAATTATTTGCCTTAGTAGCAAACGAACAGACAGCTACCGGACTTGCATACGCTGCCTGTTGTACAAAGCCCATAGGAAGGTTCTAAGTCTGATGGCTTCTGCTGCCATTCAGAGGTGGCAACTACAGCTTGACTTCGGGATATGCTATAAGCTGAGACTCTCTTCCTTTGGAGCGGAATTACTTATTATTTGGGTGAATTGGAAGATCTGCTGAAAGAGCCGTGAGATTGAAGGCAGGATGTGGAGGATGCTGCTCTAAAGGGGCTTTACCTGGCTCTAGAGCAGCCCTGCAGAAGTCAAGGTGAATGAAGCGAGCGCAGTCTGGCTGAAAATCTGCACATGCAATAGCTAGTCAGGATATCGCAGTCAGAAAATACTTCTGATCGGTTTTAACTTGCAGGATTTTAAGTGGTGTTATTTGCCTTCAGAAAGCTATCAAATAACCCTTAGTTTATAATTATAGCTTTGCTTTGAGAAGCAGTCAGTTATAAAGCAGCCTGGTAGATGGAGACATGCTAAGACTCCCTGTCTGTGTTTGCGGAAGAGGTGGGATACAGGCCCAGATTTCCTCTATTTATTCCCTCTGCTTTTCCTAATCTATTCTTAACTGGGCACCTGCTGCAGCAAATGAGAAAGCATCGGTGGATGAGCAAATGCAAACGCTGCAGTACGAAGTATGGTTAATAATATTTATTAATGCATGCGGAGAACTATTAAATTAAAAAAATTAATGGAGGTCAAAAGCCACTTTCTAATTCTCTTCAGGCAAAAGAAAGAATTTATTAAAAAGCAGAAAAGGTATCCACAGAGAAAGTTTCCCCATTTACTTTATGTGCATGAAATATAGACATCATCTTGACATTCAATTGATGAAAGAGAAGAAAAGAAACTAAAATTAACACTCAGGCAGTTAACGTTAGCCACATTATGGGAGGGGGTACAAAAACTCAGCACACTGTGCTGTTCTAGAGATCTGTTAAAGTTTGCAGAGCACCGTTTCCTAAGAAATCTTTTTACAGAACTGGCTTTCATCATGCCATATCTTCAGTACAGATAATCTTGGCATGGCATTATTTTACACACTGCAGATAGCTGAAAATCTGAAGAAAGGATATCCAGATCTTCTGGCTGTGTGGATCTGACACAAAAAATTGGAGCATAGAGGAAAAGAGTCAGAAGCATGCATCAAACACGCCTTTTGTTACTGGAGGCATTCTTCTCTGCTGACAAAAATATTTGTTTAAATTTTCACATCAAGACAAGATTCAGGTGTAGTTGATCAAATAACCTAAAGCTGTCTGATAACTAAAATAAATTCCCAGAAAGCACCTCAAATATTTTTTAATTTTCTGTGTGCTGGTAACATGATTCTCAGTAGGGTTCCCCTGCACAATCCATATGAGGACAGAAAAAGGAAGATGGTTTGAACTAGTTACTACATTTACAGAGAGAGATGGCAGGAAAAAAAAAAAAAAAAAGATGTTTAAAAAATGTCACTGTTCTGCTGCCACTGAAGCCAGTTGCAAACCTTCATAGTTTTTTCAGAGAGATGTGCATAAGGAAAACATAAAGGCTGGGCACTGGTTGGATCTTGCGTAAGCTTTTGCAAGAAGGGATTGGTAGAGGCTTCGGGCAGGACCCTCTGCTGCACAGAGGTGAATTTCACTCTGGCAACAAGTCAGGACCCTTGTCTCAAACACAGAATTTTTTTTTATTTTTTTTTTCACATGTAACCTACCTGGATTACACTGTTTGTGCTTTACCAGTCTTGTTAAAATCTGACATTATTTCCCCTGATATTAACCCCCAATTTATCTTTTACTCAAGACTGCACAAGGTTTCATCCTGGGAGTAGGTTTTTTCCTTTATCCATTTCCTTAAAAATATAATTATCCTTTTGTAGGAGTTTGCTGTGATTGGAGGTGTTCCTGGCTTCATGAACACACAGCAAGATGAGGATCTTACATTCTAATTATTATTACAAACTATTAAATGTGAGACCTCAGACTAGGAGCAGACCTTTAAGAGGCAAGAAACAGCACTGGCAAGAAATAGAAGGAAGTTCCAAGTTCAGTCATGTAAAAAATTTACAACATGATTGAAGAGCAGGTCTATCATTTTCGCTTTCTACTTTGGCTTGTGTTATTTAAAAAGTTATGTTTTAAACCCAGAAGGATAAGGTCTGCATTCATTACCTTACAACATCCTTAGTGGGACCTTTTGTCTCAGGCTCAGCACTGTGCTAACGCAGTTACGAAGCTCCTGCCCTGGGGCTGGCTTCTGCCTCCACACTTCGGAGAGTAGAAGGAGTAAGGAATATTCCACCACGTAGACATGTCGTATAGGTATATGACTTACCCACACACACCCCTTTCAGTCTCCAAATATTCTCACCCAAAAATACTGAAGGCTATTATCTAACGAATCTGCAAACAACATTTTTCCACAAAAATTATCTGAAGAGGTACTCATAACAGGCTCCCTGCAAATGTTCTAATCCAATCTGTTGTGTAAATATTACAGCTGGGGCTGAGAGGGAATGTGTGTGTATTGTACGCAATGATAAAGCAGGAGCATCAGCCTGGATCTGCGCAGCTGTACTTGCAATGGAAGCCTTGGACAAGGGCAATGGGAAACTGCTAGTGTCACCAGTGATGTCACGGGCATTTTAGGGCGTGAGAAAGCCGTCTGAAATCATGCCTCTGTGGCATTCATTAGAAAATCAGTAACTCTTGAGGCTTGTCTGCTTCTGCGGCATTGTGCATCACAGAACCTCTAGATAATACTTAATTTTTATAAATCGAGTGCTGTTTCACAAACGAGGCATTTTTGCACTCCCATGTCTTATCAGTATTTGGAGATGTAACATCAGGAGATTAACCATCCCAGTCAAACTCTCTTTATTTCATGTCTGTTTTCCAACCTCTGATAATGGCCAGTGTCAGACAATGATATGAGTACCATATATCCAAACAATACAATTCATTCATATTTTGTGAATGTTTTGTTTGACTTTCATGCAGTTTCAGAAGGCAATGGCAAAGTCCTGCAACCTGCTTTCCAGATAGACCCTTCTTGCAGGCGGCCCTAGGTTGCAGGGAAAACTGGTCCAGGAACAAGAAGTCAGGCACCAAAAACACTGTAGCAGAGGAAGATACCGTGTAGAGGGACTGCTTTCAGCCTGCATCCCAGTTGAGAGATACTCTTCCTAGGTGCAGTCGAGAGACAGGATGGTCCTGCTCCAAGACCCAAAATATTAAGTGTATCTGACCTTTTGCATATGGCACTGAGAGCAAGAGGGACAGTTGTGTCCTTGTGTTGTACTGCCAGTGAAACAGAGAAAGATACAGAGAAAGGAGCGACGGAATGGGTCACCCCAGGGCCTGATGGCGCTGCTGACTTCAGCAGTCCCGGTTATCTCAGTAGGCCCCTGTGCACAGAGGCAGCACCAAAAGCAAAAAGCACATTCTACCTTTGGGACCTACGAGAATATGAAACCTGAGTTTCATTTCTGAAGGAGGCAGGGATGTCCCTGGTTTTGACAATGTGACACTGAAAATACAGAGAGGAGAGAGACAGAGTAAAACATAGTTACAAAATAATTACGATTGCACAAACATTGATTTTGTATGTGTGTGAATGTATACAAGCTTCCATGTTAAACTGTAGGCTATTAAACCACCCCATTTCATTACACTGGGTTATTATTTTATAACACTGTCTTGCTCCAGTTTTAAATTGTATAACTCTACCAGCCAAATAAAGACAAGGAAGGCATTAACTGTAGAAAGAATAAATGTAAGGAGGAAACATATTTAGTCATCTAACCCAAGATCTGCAAATACAGTATTGTTGAGGAGGTTGTTGTTACTGGTCCTTTCCCTCCTATTTACACGTGGGTTCTCAGTTAGTGCAAAGGAGAAGACATATGGGACACTGTGTCTGGCCTCAGAGCTGCCACCGCAGTTCATTGCCTCCTGCTTCAGCTCTGCACCCTCTCAGCTGGGGGGGTTGTTTCTTTGACAGTCCCCCAACAAGGTTCCAAAAATTATTAGGATGGGAACAATCCTATAGATCGGTACTGCACCTAAACAGAGATTACTGCGGTGTAAAGCAGCTTGTGATAAAATGGAGGACCCATTTAAAAACTTTTAATGTACAAATGCATTAACAAGTCACAAAAATCCCCACCAAACCTATAGTTTTGGGTATTTGCTTCGTATTTAAGTTTTACCAAAGATCAAAATACAGTAGCTTAGCTGCAGAGTGAGCGGGTTTGTTGCTGTTTTGGTTTGGTTTGTTTTTTTATGCAGGCTGCTTTAGATCTTTGTCATTTCCCCCCACGTTAAAACTGCATTCTCAGTAAGATAAAATGGAAATCACATGATTTTTAAAATATTTTTCATTATATTCTTGACTAAAACACATTGAAACTATTGTGTGCCAATAATGCTAAAGCTTTTCCTCTGTAAAACTGTGTAAAAAAAAAATTTGATTCCAAACTTCATGTAAGGTGTCCAAATTATTTGCTATTTCATAAATACCTTCCTTTTGGTTTCAGGCAATATTTGTGAAATGTTCTGGGTTGTCTCTCAGGAAATTCACATTTTTCTTTCCAAAGCCCCCCAGACTGCAGTTTCATTCTTTCCTCAGCTGAAGCAGCTGCCCGTAACGTTTCCTTGGCAGTTCCTTCCACCCTGGAGGGCAGGTTCCTTCTGCGGGAACATGCCAACAGCCTGTGGTCATGGGAGGGCATCAACAGCCCTCTTCAAGATTTTGGTTAAACACCGCTGAAAGACCTATGCACGCCCCAATCTGTCCCTGTTGACCTAGGTTTTTTATCTGTCTAGCGCTGGCCAGACTAGGAAGAGTTTCCTAATCAGAGCAAAAAGTCCTTACATTTTGTCTTTAATTCTCTTCCTCCCCTATAGTTTCTCATTTGATGATATTTGACTGTATAGTTTTGTAATCTTATATTCTTAAAAGTTCTGTTTACCATCTAATACGTACAAGGAATTCCAGCATTTTTTAATTATTTCCAAGTCAGGTATTCTTCCCTGGCTTTCTTTGGGACAGCCATTTATGTGGGGTTCTAAGCTACGCTCACTTTTTGACTGTATACCTTCCCACTTCATAATTAATCCCATGTCTCTGAACCCACTGCCCACACACATGCACATAAACACACCCAATTGCCTTCAATTGTTTTTGGGGTTTTTTTCCCAACAGCTACTGGTAAATGAACGTTATTAATGTCAGATCAAATACCTTCCTCTCTCTTTCTAAATTGGATTGCTTATGACAATAGGCTCGTGGAAATTTCATCTGTTTCATTTCTTTTTCATGGTAGAGTCCTTCATCACATCAGCACTTCTCCATATACAGGGAATGAATTACAGGTTAATTAGATATTTTTGTTGTGATAGTTTAGTTGTCTGCATCTAGATTTTGGCATTGCCTAATATGTGGTACGAATTTCCTCCTTTCGCTCTCCAGGATTAGACGTCTACATTTTCCACATGTGTCAATTTGCTTTTCTTGAACTTGGCAGGTAGGCAGCACCTGAGAGGGGCAAGTGTCCAGAAATAAAGTGGTTTTGTGACATTCTTTATATCCCTTTGAAAAAATGGCTTCCTAGTTACTTGCCAGCTCTGTACCCTACTACTTACATAAAGGGCCTAATTTAAAAATAGTAATTATTATTGTTGAATATCTAACATCTCCCACTAAATGGAATGAACTTAAATTCTCAGATCAAACAGAATTACATAAAAACTCCAAGGTAAACGCTGGAATATATAACTGAATCTAAGCAGAAACCTCAGATATGCCTATTAATTAACATCACTATATTGAGTTCTGTTATTTTTACTTCATGTAAAATCCTATTTAGTGAATAGATTTAAATACTTACACCTCCAACAGTGGTATGTTAGTGTAAACTACAGCTAAATAACAGTCACCAAAATATGTGTGTCCAACCCAAATGAATTATAAGATGATGTAGCTTCAACCTTTGTCTGTATCCGTTCGCAATGATCTGTAATCGCACTCAGCACATTAAGATTTGTTAAATAAAATTGAAATTATTTCCATTTATAAGAAATAACAACAGTGTTTCAATTTGCTTCTTTTTTATTTGTTAGGACTGTCTTTAATGGGTAATTTTTCAATTATATTCCCAGCTCTGCTTCAGCTTTGAAAAAATGCCTTTAATCAGGAACACAACTTGCCTGGTGCGCCATAGCAAAAGAGGCAGACACATCAGTAAGAGTACACAAGTGATGGTGAAAAATAAACTACAGGATGTTTTCCCTATATACCTATTTGATGAAACATTTGTTGAATTATGTTTATTTAGCCTGTTGGATTTGTTTATACATGTTTTTTCATAGGAAATGGCTAAAATTTCAGTAGGAAAAATAAGAACAGAGATTTTAATAAATTGCATTGTTCAAATGTAATCTTACAGGCAAAGTCCTCTAAGGTATTTAATAAAGTAGGCCAGAGAACTCTCCTTTGTGGATAAAACTCTGTTGCAAGTTCCAAGTTGTTGGTGAGATAGATCTATTACATTATTAGCTCTGGGGTAAGGTTTCCCAGTGCTGCTAAAATATGCTCAATTTAAATTCTATATTATATCACCCCGTCTGAATAATTTTATATCTATATTTTACTTTTAAATGCTTAGCTGACTCATGTATTTTAAAGAATTATAAACATCTTTAAAAAAAAGAATATACATCTTCCTGTTACCTTTCTTTTTTATTACATTTAACTAGAATAAGAGGAGGATCGAGGCCAAGGTTAAAACCAGAGGTTGCACTATATTTACATTTTGTTCAATACTAGCACTTAAGAACAGAGGCCAAGCATTTAAAAATAGGCTGAAGGGGATGAAGAGATTTAGAGGGGAATGCCTGGCTGTCTCAGAAACTACCAGGTGAGTCATAGCGCTGCCACTGCAATGGGCTCTGGGCAGGGAAATTGGTACGATTTAGCTCAGGGAAGGGAGACGGCAGAATACAGAGGCAGAGCAGGGCTGTATTTCGAATGTGCTAAGAAATCCTCCCCACTCTGAGCTGCATCTACAGAGCCTCCCAGGACCTCTGCAGATCAATACAGGACGCTGGCACCAGCATGCAAGTTTCTGTGGCAGCACTAGGACTGTCACGGGCAGAACCGGTCAGTAGCTCAGGACACTGCCTCCAAGTCATCCACCTGTACCTCTTCTGCACCAGAGGGTAGGGACAAGGCACTCTGTTCTGTACGACCATGTTCCCATACTCATGCAGACCACTTAATGCTACTACATACTCTGAGAAACCATGCGGTAAGCTATTTATGTTACTTGTCCCCAAAAAGGCAACAGGGGAAGGTACATATAGTAGTTGTGCCAAAGAGCCCTGAATTTAAGGCAATCTCATAAATTCATAGCATTGGATTTAGGAAATTTTAAGACGTGAAATATTTTTCTTTGCTTTTCAATAAAGATGGATTTGATGTTGATGGAAGTGGCATTGGTTCTGACAGAGAAAGCTTTCTTCCTTCAATACTTTCAGTGTGAAGTATTCCCACAGAGACTATTTTCTTCAGGTGAAACTCCAATCTGTGTAGAGTAAACTAAGCAAACCATGGTACTTCTCGTAAGAAAAGGCTATATATAAATTTAGCGTCCTGGCCAAAGCTGAGCTTAGATAAGAATACAGCTTCCTTACCCAAGTTAACTCTCACTCAAAGAATACACTTCATCTCTCATTCTGTACTAAATTATCCCAGATTAGTACCCAAAGATGGCTACACTTTTGCTTAAAACAAACAAACAATAGGCCAACAGCTAAAATACATGTTCAGATTGGGCCAGGTAAAATACCGTCTGAAAAAAAAATAAAACAAACCCAAAACCAACCCCTCAAAACCCACCCAAATCTCAGCAGCTTGTTCTAAATCTCAGCAGCTTGTTAAACAGCTGCCTACATCCAGGCTCTCGACTCATGATAAATGTGAGTTCCTTCAGGACTGCCACTAACCTTCAAGTCCAAAATGACCCCTGTTTTCTAAGTCTATATCTAATGGAATAAAGGTCATCTTACACTTCAGTAGAAATTATATAAGTTCTTTCTGTGCCTTATACTTCATATTGTTACCACATAATAATTTTTCACTTCCTGGGGCTGCTAGTGGCTAATTCTAATTTTTTTCCATCTCTTTGTCTTTTTTTCCTTTTGTTTCAAGGGGCTCATTCCCCACAGGCAGCCAGTATTGAGTCAAAGTGTCATTCAAGCCCACAAAGTCACACATTTTCAGCTGAGAGGTGGGTCTGATTATCTAATTACCTTTTGACACTCCCATCGTCTCCTTTGGCACCTAGGCACAATAAGTTGGGCATTTCAATATCTGCTCGTCCTCAATTTAGACCTGTTTCCAAAATACAAAAGAACCTTAAGTGATCTGTCCACAGCATTGAAATACCAACCTTAGTGGATACTTTGAAAACTCAAAGGCTTTACAAGATGAATAGCAAACTGTGGATGACAGCTCCTGTGGAGCCATTATTGAATTGCAGCAGTGATGACTGCATTGCTTTGGATTTAGATAAAAGGCTCCATACAAGACAAATGGTAGGAGGACATCAAACAAGACTGTGTCCATGCAGTGACAGAAGCAATCCAATTGAAGAAGCTGTTGATTTCCCCAAGGTAACTTACTATTTCTTCTTGAGTAATTTATATTAAGGAACTAAAGATTGTATATTCATCTTCTATTTACACTTTCCTCTAAAAATACTGCTTTCAGTTGTCAAATAGAAGACTTGCTTAAACTATTTGCTGGAAAGGAAATACCAATATCAGAACTTGTTAATTATTTTGCGTCTGTGTTTTATTTATCCACAATATTACTATGTCTAAAGGTTATAGACTGAGAGTTACAATCAATACTGATCAGATAAAGAGATTAGTCAGCAAATCGATAACATACATACCAACAGGAAGCACTGCATGCTCAAGACAACAATGAATACAAAGGGTATAGATAAACATCATCACCTTTATTTAGATGAAAGCTGATTCTAGAGCACTTCCACTATCTCATTAATAATGCACAAACCTTTTGGAGTCTTAGTTTGCTATACCAGCATAATGTAGACCTTGAATAAGTTTCAAGATGTGACATAAAATAGGTTTGTACAAACCTGTCGGATTTGGGGTTTACTGACAGCTATATAAACTGTAGCATGGAAACGATACAGAAAGTTTATTTAACATCTTGCAGAAAGTCTAGATTAGCATTTGAGCCTTCCTGTCATTCTGGTTTACAATATTCAACAGACCTGGATCACTCAAACCAGCTTGCTTTGTAACAAGCTAAAGAGCGAGATATACCCTGTAAGCTCACATCATACGCTCCAGCTGGGAATGGCCATTCAGCCCACAGGGCTGGACTACAACTTTTCTTGAGCAGAACTGCCTGAAATGCATATAATGCTGTCAATGGGTCTTTATTACACACTGGTCCACGCTACAAATCCACTTTTATTTGTCCATCATAATTGCTAACAGAGACAAAGAATTACTCTCTTAGACCACAAGCACAGATGGTTAGTATTTAGTTTACTGTGGCTTCTTAAAAGTGTGTATTAGCATTTCTGAGACAAATATGGGCATTTTATGAATGTGAAGAGATTAAACACATACACACATGTGGGTGTGCATAGAAGCATACAAAATTTCTGGTAATTCAGATCTTTTTCTGTCTACCTTCCTTGTATCCTATTTTGTACCACTTCACAACTTGCTGTACTACCTTCTATTTAGGTCTAGTTGCCATCCTCATATTTTCCGCTCTTCCCCAACATGTCTTAGCACAGTTTTCTGCCTGTCTGTCTTTTTCACCTCTTCTAACATCTTTTCTTTCCCAGGTCCTTCCTATTAAACCTAGAGTAGGCTAAATTGAGATTAAAACAAATAACCTTCAAAGAATATGTCCCTCTTTTTCTGATCCTTCTACTTCTCCCTCCCACAAAATCTGCCTGACAGACAGACCATGGTCAGCTGTCATGAAAAATTTTACCTGGGATGCCACCTTGCCAGGAGGCACAGTCCAAAATCCCTTCTCAACCTGATGCAGCATTTGCTGTTCTTGATGAAACTTTAATCTAAATGCCCAGGGATGTAATTCCCTAAAACCATCCCCAGTTTCAAATGACATTAGAGCAGAAGGAGCCTTTAGCCTGTCATCCCTTCACAATGAGAAAAGGACTCCCAAATCCAAAGAGTTTTGGGAAAAAACCCTGAGCAGCAAATTTTTTGCATAATCAAGAAACAGATCCCCTCCACCCCACCTTCAAACGTTTGACTAATTTAATGTGTGCATGTGAGTCTATGAACTCCTTGCAATGATCTTGGTCCCGGGAGGAATTATCCACATCTGCTCCTTTCCTTTCAGGATACTATGAGCAATATACCGGAGAATCTAAAAGCTAAGTTTGTTCCGAGAAGCTTCATTGAAAAGAACAGGTTTCAATAAGCTAAACTTAAAAATAGCTTCAATAGTGTCTAATCTGTGATTCCTGCTTGGCACTGATAATTAGGACTAAAAAAAAAAGAAAAGACAGAAAACTAACATGATTGATCTCGGTGAAAACAGTTTTGTTTTGTTCTCTTGAAGCTACCCTCAGAATTCGACTTTGCATGATTACTTGCAGTATTTTTCCATCTTTGTTTTCACTTTGGAGAACTGGTGAGTTTGTCCAAGACCCAAATAACTAGCAAGTGCAATTGACAGCCTAGAGATAAGATCCAAATGAAATTATTCTCACGTTCTCTTTTTCTCTGAGATCTTAATGGGAGCAAGGCTACCTTTATCATTACAGAGTTTTTACTTTTAATTAGCTCCTTCCTCTTGCTGACACGGGCAGTACTTTGCCCCTGGTTGGGAGGGTGGAGCACTCGGCACCTTCCCGGCTTTCCCTTGGTGAGCCAGTTGGAGAATGAAGAACTGAACCACCTCCCTCTCTGAAGGCGTAGCATTAGTACTTATGGCTCCTCCAACTTCATCTGTATTTATGGCTGCTCAGCATCTCAAGAAAGTAGATCACAACAGCAACCTTTATGCCTTGTAGTCAAAAACTGGAGACCTTCAGGCTCCAGCTGTTTCCTCCCCTGCAGGAAATTATACGTGCAGAACATTGTCTGTGGGGATGCACATGGTTTTCCTTAACATCCATACCATGTAGTGCTCCTTGAACATGAGGAACTGTAAAGCGAATAAAAACAGGTACCCTCTGAATGCTTTTTAAAATAATCATTTGGAAAGCAGAATTGTTTTATTTCCTACTCCAGAGGAATCCAGCTTTTTGCCTTCCCCTTTTTATTGCTCATGTTGTTGGCAAAATTACTTTCCTCCTAAAGTAAATTTCTGATGTGGGTTTTGTCTTTTGGATTCTTCCTTCCTGCAGATTCTTACCTGATTAAGTTCTTCTGACCCAAAGAACTGAATAGAAACTCCCTGATGGTGATAGGCTGCAATTCCTCTGCAGCTTCCTCTCTGAGGAAAAAATAAAATAAAATAAAAAAAAAAAA